>WION01000066.1:0-205429 GCA_015039365.1 Amanita rubescens
ATTGGAACTCTTCCACGATGTGATCAAGGTGACAGAGAATATTATTGTCTTACTATGCTGACCTTGTTCAAATCTTGGCATGATCCTCTGACCTTGAAGGCTAAACAATGCACATGGGAAGATAAATTCCTTAATCATAAGTTTACAGATAGACAACAAGAGCTCTTGAAAAACTTTAACATCAAATATGAGTGTCTGGATGCACGTGATGATTATAGTGCACAGTTGAAAAGTGGTGGTAATAATCTTTTCTTTCCTTATGGACAAGGATATGAACATGAACAAGACAAGTTTGATCCTGATTTGTTTACAAAGTCAAATGGATTTGAGAATTTACATCAGGATGACAATATGATGCTTCAACAAGCAGGTAGGTCTGAATTATGGCGACAAAGAGAAGCAGAAGGAATAAGGAATGTATTGCACAATACTGGATGGTCTAAGAAGTTTATAGATGAGGCTCCTAGTAATGTAAACTACTTGCCTTTCTTACCTGAATGCACATTACCTGCTTCAGAATGGAAAAGAAGGGTTCAGTGTCTCAAAAATACTGTTCTAGAGAAAAGGCAGAAAACAATCACAATAGAAGATAAAACAACAGCTGCTTATCACAAGCATGACCATAACAATGTAATAGTTATTGATAAATCTTATTTAGAGAATAGGTTCTACACCACAAAGCATGAAATATCAATTGACAACATATGCAAGAAGTTTACCTTAACTGAGGACCAAGAACGTGCTTTTAAGATAGTTGCTCATCACATTATTATGCCACACTCTGATCAGCTTAAAATGTACATTGGAGGAATAGGTGGAACAGGGAAGTCTCGAGTAATTAGTGCAATATCAGATTATTTTGTGCATCGAAATGAATCTTTCCGATTTGTCATTGTTGCTCCCACTGGCTCTGCTGCTGCTTTATTAGGTGGATCAACCTATCACTCAATGTTTGGTATAAATGATAAAATTGGAAAAATATCAGAAAAAAATCGAGCTCAGGTCCGAACACAGTTGAAGGGCATTGATTATGTTTTCTTTGATGAGGTGTCAATGCTATCAGCACATGATCTTTATAAAATTAGTGCTCAACTGTGTAGGGTACTGAATAAACCAGAAGTACCTTTTGGGGGCATTAATATGATTTTTGCAGGTGATTTTGGTCAATTGCCCCCACCTATGGGTGCTGAGAGTGTTTCTCTATACAGCAGAACAATTGGGAGATTTGCAAAAAGGGTGCACTCTCAGGAGGAGACAATGGGTAGATCTTTGTGGCATCAAGTAACAATAGTGGTTATACTTAGAAAAAATATGCGACAACAAAATAAGAGTAATGAAGATGAAAAATTCCGAAAATGCCTTGATAACATAAGATACAAAGATTGTGATCCAGAAGATATTCATTTTCTTAGGACACGAATAACATCTTTTCATTCTCAAAAGGCATCAATATGTGACAAAGACTTCAGAAATGTTGCAATAATCACTGCAAGAAATGCTCAAAAAGATGAAATAAACAAGATTGGTTGCATAAGATTTGCTGAAGAAACAAATCAGCAATTAACACATTTCTACTCTGATGATTCAACAAAACAAAAAGATGATGATGCACAGCAAAAGAAGAAAATGAGAAAGACCAAAACACTACATGAAATTAACCCAGCATTACAAAAATTACTCTGGGATTTGCCACATTCTTCTGCTGACAAGCATATAGCTGGAAGGCTTTCATTATGTATTGGTTTACCTGTGATGATAAAATGCAATGCTGCCACTGAGTTATGCATAACAAATGGCCAAGAAGCCACAGTGGTTGGGTGGCAATCAAAACTGGGCAGCAAAGAGCAACTAATGCTGGATACTTTGTTTCTTGAATTGAAAAATCCTCCTTCAAAGGTCAAAATAGATGGTTTGAGAGAGAATGTTGTGCCTCTCACTTGCACAACAAATAATATCACTTGCACCTTACCTGATGACAATAGAATAACTATTTTAAGATCTCAAGTAGAAGTGTTACCAAACTTTGCAATGACTGACTTTGCATCACAAGGAAAAACATGCCCTTTCAATCCTGTTGACCTCAACAACTGTAGGTCACATCAAGCATATTATACAGTCTTGTCAAGAAGTGCAACTGCAGCTGGCACTGTCATACTGCAAGGTTTTGATCCAAAGAAAATAACAGGAAAGGCATCAGGCGCATTGAGACAAGAGTACAGAGATCTTGAATTGCTAGATGAGATAACAAAGCTGAAGTACCACAGCAAATTACCCAACACAGTCTTTGGTGATAGAAGAAATGACTTGATACATGCATATAGACTACACAAAGGTTTAGATTATGTACCTGCCACAGTACATAACTCTATTAGATGGAGTGACTTGGACCCAATGTTAGAACCTATTGATGATAATATTGGTTGGGAAATAGTAACAAAAACTAACACACCTTCTAAATCAATCAATCCCATTAATGATAAATCCTCTCACAAGCACAAACTAGAAGAAGAAGATGAGATTGTTGATATGCAGAGTTCAAAGAAAAAATGCTATGACAATGAAATGCTTTTAGATAAACCAGAAAGAGAAGTATCAATTGATTCCTTAACCCCCAGTGGGCCTTCATGGCACAGAAACAGTTGTGCTTATGACTCAATACTATGCATTATTTATGCAATATGGATGAGTGATAGATCATTATGGACTGATCAAATGAAAAATCTGAATAATGCCCACCTTGGAAAAATTGCTAGAGACTTTGAAAAAGTTCAAAGAAACCTGACTACACTCAATTCTGCTAGAGATAGGTTACGTCGGAGTTTGCAAAAAGTTTCCAATGATAAGTTTCCATGGGGAGATTTTGCATCAGTAAATGATGTCTTGGAGTGTATATTAACAACAGGATCTGTAACTGTCAAAACACTACTAACATGTCCTCAACATGATACATCTACAATATATTATCTCCCAAATACAAGCTGCTTGATAGCAGCAGGTGCAAACAAAATACTTTCTATAAGTCATTGGATGGAAAATTTCTGGGAATCTTCACAACACAGATGTAATTTTTGCCATGAGAATCTGCAAATGAAGAGCACCATCTGCCAAGTATTACCAATTTTAGTTTTTCATTTTGCAGGACAAAAGCCAACAATTGACTCAAAAATTATAATAGATGTTATTACTATCAGAGCCACCTACATTTTAAGAGGGGTTATTTACTTTGGTGAATATCATTACACATCAAGATTGGTGAATGAAGTTGTTATGGCATGGTTTCATGATGGAATAGCTACTGGTAATAGTGTTATTTATGAAGGAAATGCAAGAGATATTGATATGAGCATATGTAGGGGTAAAAATGCCTCAGTAGCAATATATACTTACCATATGTCACAAAATATGCATGCAGAATGATGAGTCATACACTTTTCCAAAGTTATTGAGTTTCAACTACCAGCAATTCCCAATAGATGAGATAGCAAAGACCAGATATCACCTGCCATTATACTAGCGTGGACAATCCAGTTCTTTATAGTGCTGCCCTTAAACAGCTATTGTTGCAATGCAAAAGTACTATGATAATCACTGGGATTTGGTCCTGGTTATGAGGTTGAGCAGTGAAAAGATTGCCAGAAGCTCATACTGGCAACATTCTAGATCCACTTTAAAGATGTTGTTCAAGCAATTGACACATAATGCCCTGTTCAAAATCAAGTGCACATCATGTGCATCAATTTTGGTCAGCTGCTAAAGCCTATTCACCTGACTATGTGTAAATTAGTATTTGGGAGTGGGACAGATCAACATTCTAAGACCAAGTGGATGGAGGAATCAGTTCTATCGTTGTTCACTTTGAATGGTTTGTAACACTTTAAGTTGCTGACCAACTCAGATGGCCAACTTGCTATGATTGAAACAAGCAAAATAATGTACATGTTCATCATCTATGTATGTCACAGCTTCCTTCCAAGTTTCATAAACTTTTCACATATCTGAGCCATGTACAATTAGATTTAGAATTTCTATCTAGCAGTATTTTGAGAATCTCAATTTCAAGGAACATTTTCTGTCTGCTTGTTGTGGGATTCAGTTTCAATTCTTAGTGTTAAGCTAGTACTTAGAAAATGGCATGATGAAACTTGAATAGCATGCCCAGACCCCATGCTCCACTCAAGATCACACATACTAACTGTGTGTGGCAAGGACAATTCTTGCTTTGTCTCAATACAGAAGTTTCACACTGGTAACAAGAGCAGCAAACAACTCAAATTCTCTCTCAAAGAAAACCCCACTGCCTTCACCTTTGATGACCTCCAACCCCCCAAACCACCATGAATCCCCCTCCCCCTGCCTAGATTTCATTAGTAGCTTACCAGACACTACCATGCTAAATACAACTACCACACTATACACTTATTATACAAACCTCTGCAGAGGTGAAACACTCTTTATACAATAGAGTACATAATAAAGGGCCCATTTCTATTCAGAAAAAAAAAAAGAAACTTGAATAGCACTTAGTATGTATGTATATCCAAGACTCTTATGATCCATTGAACAATAACATTGACTTGACAATCTGTAAACAAAATTGTGCAACCACCAGCCTTGCTATAGACTATAGTTTTATTATAGCCAAAAAAAGGATGGCCTCGGATATGCCACGCAAAGCGGTGGCCCACATCGCCAAGTTGCCTGAAGACCTTCTTGGCATGCATTCTGTTGACAGAAACCTAGCGCCTCTTCTACAAACTCGTATTCATGAAAGGCCCCCTCTTGGACCGAGCTCGAGCCGACGTTGTACCCTCTCAGCAACAAATCCGGATTGCAGCGAGGAAGAGAGTCTACGATATGCGGTACCTCACAAGGCAACGGCTCTATAGCCCCTTCCTCCCCGTAACCCAACCTCTCAGTTATAGCATCCCTATCGACGGAAAAGGAAAAGAACCCCTCCGTTCACCCTCTCCACCCTCCTCAGGCTCAGAAGAAGAAACAACTCAAATCCACCTCGACATGTTCACCCCTCTCTCTACCGCTATACACCCCCACTTTCTGCTTCACAAACACATCCACCCCAGCACTGATCACTTTTCGATTGATTCGCTCGACGAAGGCGTCACTCACAGCCCAATGCTGAAACAGCTCAACCCCGAGGACGTTTCACCGCATAGGATCGTCCCGGATTACCCGTTCCTCTCCGCACCCAGATAGAGGCGAATATGAAAGAGGCGTGGGGGAACTTGATCAACATTGCTCAAGATATTGGAGGTGTCGTAGACGAAGAGGAGGATGGGGATTATAGCGACGAGGGTGAAGGCGGCGACGACGATACCGACGAGCATGGCGTCGAAGTAAGTCTCATTCCACCTTTTGTTCCCTGATTCTAACCTTGCGCGCATGCAGGTTTCGATCATACCCCCAGGCGTCTCCTCCGACATCCAAGATCCCACCCACTTTGGACCGTCTAGCATCCAACCCACCAACGCCTCAACCGAAGAACAAGCGGACGAAGAAGACCAAGGCCTCACGGGCCACGAATGGTCCGTCTCAATCCGAAACACGCGTCGTTGGATCGAACGACTCATCGATTCCTTTTCCTACCTCGATTTTGTCAGGATGGGGGGTGCTGCCGGGTATTGGGGAATCAAGGAACGGTGGGAGGCGTTGAGAGCTCGTCAGGGCACGAGGGCCGATAACTCGGGCGTAGTGGACGGATGGGATTGGGCAGGCGTAGAAGGCGAATGGAGGCGTGTCGTTTGTTGGATGGATTATCAAGACTTGTTGCGTGCGTGTCCTCCTTTCTTATTCTCTGATTCACACAACTGACCCATGTGCACATTTCATAGCGTAAATACCACAACAACAAACCAAGTAAAAGACGCGACTGACCCCACCTTTTGCAGTCAAGAACAGGCCGACCAACGGGCAACGAAGAAGACATCAGCGAAGCTATCCGGTTATTCGCCATCACGCTACGCGTAACGGGGTACTCTCCGCCTCCTCTTCGTCCTACCCCTTCTTCCTCAACTCCACTTCAAGACGAATCAGCCGATCCAAACGCCATCATCTGGCACCTCCCCGTTATCCGCTTTTCTGGCGAATCTAAATTGGGAGAGGAAGGTACTGGAACGCAACCGCCGATCAGAAAGCTGAAAGGGACAGTCAAGATAATTGGTGATGAGGCCGTTTTATGGTCCATGGTGAGTGTCGCATTTCCTCTTACTCGTTTATTGTTAATTTGAAAGCAGACGTCCAGCTACGTTGGGCAAGATGACCCGGAGTGGGTCGTGAATGGCGTTCAGATTTGATTTATTGGTTCAGCAGCTGGGTTCCTGGGTTGTGGACTGGTCCAGATCAGTAAGTGTATCTTTTTGTTCGCTAATGCTACGATTGATGTTGGGCTTGTAGCTCTCGAGGAGATCCGATTGGGCCGAGTTGGCAATGGAAAGTCGCATAAAATGTATAGTTAGGCAATGTCTGTGTAAATTATTATACTGAGTAGATGAAGCCTCGCTGCACGTCCACGGTGCAATACACCAACTGAATATCGATTTCACCAAACTAATTGCCGGGACGGCTATTGAACTGAGGGAAAATGACGTATATCATGAGTCATCAGTGAATCGTGTGTAAATAGAATAGCTTGCTATTCTATACAAAGTACTCAACGGCGTCGCATTGCGATGGAGCTAAGCGGAGCGTACTAAAGACATAAGGAGAAAACTCTAACTCACCTCAGTCGATGTGGTAAATGTAAGTCACAACGTCAAGATATGGAAGGTACTGTATAGTTATTTAATATAACGAGGAATCGGGATCAGAACTGTACGTGCCAAAATGCAAGAATGATCGCGCCCAACAACGGTGATTGCACATTCAACGTCGTGAACCGATTCGAATGACGCATCGAGTCTAGTTGCATTGCGCATTGTGCAGCGGGTTCGTAAGTGCTACTGGACTCCCGTCTCCGTCGTTTTCCACCCTCGCACCGATAGTCTGAACAGCCGCACACTGACATTTAGTGAGTTTAAAGAGATTTACACCTCTTGGCTATTCTCTTCTCTATCACATCCGTTCATCCGTTCCATCAGAGCCGATCGGATTAGATAATATTATACTCATACCATATTTATAGTCTATTAATCCACTCGGACGTTGATTTTTCCCTTTCCCAAGGGATCAGAGGGGATGCTGAAGCCATCGAAGGAGATGTCGTAATCCTTCTTCACGTTGTATCCCCAAACTGCCCAGTGCCAGACCAAATGTGCAACTTTGAGAACTTCTACTACGACACAGCCTAGACAAGTATGTATTATTTGGAGTTGAACTTGAACCGCATTCAAATTCGAGTAACACCCCTATCGATCAACAAGTCCGGAATACTTCGGTCACGGCATTTCCTGACTTCTGACTCTACCGATCAAAGCGGATTAAGTTGAGACTAAGCTTATTTCACCTCGTGAGCTCAGGATGTCCACGATTCTGACGAGGCCTGGAAGCGTTTGTCCGCGGACTAAGCATACTTGAAGAAAATCGATTTGGCACACGAATCGTGGAACGGTGGAAGTCAATAGGGTATAGTTGTACCTGGTTTAACACCTGGGCGGGGAAGGCTCCGTTCGTGTGGTTTGGAAGTTTGAAGAAGCATGGAGTATGATGGTCTCAGGACTCTGAATGATCACGGAAGTTGTCCCTTTGTAGGTGCAGGCGTCAAGTGTGGGCAGAAAAATGAGCAAAGAGAAGCTCCAAAAGGAATGCATCACAAGAGAAGGACCCTGTCGTCGCCGGGACCGAGGTATCGCTTTCATTCATGATTTCATAATACGTCCGCGCATTTCTCCTTGACTCTGAAAGAACAAAAAGACTTTTTTGTTCTCATGATTCAAGAAATTTCGACCTTGCTAGAACGTTGGGCTATTACTAAAATTTAGACTTCCCCTTCAAAGCGGTTGAAATATCAGATTTCGACTATTTTTCGGGAAGGCCGACTCAAGGTCAACTTAAATATGGGGTTTCTTTCTCTTTTCGGGGCGGCAGAAACTCGGCGCTTAGAATCTCTTTTAGTGAATTAAGTAAATCGCTGGTCGAAATTAGTGATTTAAATAGGTTTTTGACGACGAAAATTCGAACTTTCCGGTGACAACTACCTTCCCATTCTGGTAGAGCACCACCACTGGGACGGTTTAAAAATGTGAAGTTCTTGATACAAGCAGGGCAGCATGAACCTAAGCCTTATGATACGGATGGTAGTTCAGTGGGGAAGGCACCTCAGGCCCAATATCGCCCTCTCTAGCTCCCAAGACTTCCATCATACCATTCCTCCTGAACATGTGCGCCAATTGAATTGCATTCGGCTTCCCTAGCCGAGAATCCGCACCGTTTTTGGCAAGGAGCCGTACCAGTTCGTCGTAGCCTTGGTATACTGCCGCTCCGATCGTTGATTGTCCCATATCGTTCAATCGATTCGGATCTGCCCCGCGTTGGAGCAATTCTTGCGTGAGTTCGAGGTGGCCCGCATAAGTTGCCAGCATCAAGAGCGTATTCCCTGGGGCCACTTCAGACTAGATAGAGACAGGGCAGGTGCTGAGATACCTTTATCGTTCGTAAGGTTGATGGGCAACCCGGCGTCAACAGCAGGAAGGAGTTGGGCCGACTCTCCTCTTCGGGCAGCATCGAACATTCGACCAGCAAAGGCTATGACATCCGGAGGCAACGAGGATTTGTTCGTGTATGTTTCATTTGCGATGGACTACAGAAGATATATGAGGGATATTGTTCATATAGACATCTCCAGAACAGACCATGGTCGGCGAGCCGTCGAGCGACGGGGAAGTTATTAAGTTACAGTAGTGTCAGTGGGCCGATATGTGCCTCAAGCCAGTAATATGGGATTTCCGACATACCTAGTGAAAGTCGGATCTGCCAAGTCCTTCTGACTATCCGACGACATCTCCCATGAATAGATCCCTCGGACAATTCCGGTCCCCACGACCACCAATCAGAAGCGCTCTGGTGACATGACAGCT
Organism: Amanita rubescens; assembly: GCA_015039365.1. Taxonomy (NCBI): domain Eukaryota; kingdom Fungi; phylum Basidiomycota; class Agaricomycetes; order Agaricales; family Amanitaceae; genus Amanita; species Amanita rubescens. Next base: position 9,030 of record WION01000066.1, read on the forward strand.
ATTTGCCGCTTCGTGAGAAGCCTGGCTATCGGGCTATCATCCGTAAGCTTTTCTTCCTCGAAGCTTCGGAAAGATCATTAGCAACGAATCGGACCCATTGAATACAACTCACATGGCCGCTTCTATAAACGAGTCCATGTCAATCCGGGAACCGAGCAGTGACAACAATGATCCGGACATGCGACGACCATATTCCCTTCTGACAGTGAGAATGCTTCTGACCATAGCTGGCAAGTGAACGTAATTGGTTGCCGTGCTACACGCTATGGAGCCTGAGCGCGGCGAGCAGACCGGATTTGGGGGTGCTCTGGCAATATCCGCAGAATCTTCTGGGGAACGATCTGTATCATAATGTAGTTCTTTATGTTTCGTCAGGCTTCCCTCGAGTTTCTGTTCTTGCATGGACTAACGGAGAGTGAACGCTATCCATTATCCCCGCAACCTGAAAGGTGAAGGGTTCTATGGTGCATCCGATCATTGATCACATGATTATTAAGTAAGCTCACGTGAACTTGTCGTCTGCGCACAGGCCTCCGTCTGCTTACTCCTTTCGCCTTTTCCTCAGTGACCCTATTGCCTACGCACTAAGACCACCCTTATCCGATGATATATACATCATGCTTATGCTCATCAGTATACGCGAAATTTCGTCGCTCGACTTGCCTATACGATCGCCCTTTTTCTTGAGTCAATATTTCCATTTGATCGTCATTCCTATATCATCTTCGATTGCAGCCTATGTTCCGTAATGATTTTCTTGGATCTCCCCATGCCTTTCCGCGCATCTCGCTTGACCGTTTATGACCATGTTGCACAGCGGTGTGACAACATTATGGCCCGATACGAGCAAAATACCGGGTCTGAGATGGTTCTGGTCCGGTGCGTCGCATCAACATATTGGTTGTTCTCATGTAACCCATGTTCACTAATAGAAATTCAATCTCATCAATGACACTACACGAGCCAAGGATGTTTTCATGCTGAAAGTACCAACCGATGCCCCCAGAGATCTAGCATATCTTTTCGACTATCAGCTGACCGTGCTGAATTCGATCTGCATCAACGACGAACAGATTGAGTCGGACAACAACCAGGTACGTTTGAGTGACCCTCGGATCGTTAACACGGTAATAATTCTATGCAGAACTTGCTATCAGACTACGGTGGTCCTTTGTTCAACCTTCATCAGGCAAAATTGGTGCAGAGGAACATTGTCGACGTAGAAGGAAAGCTAACTGCCCCGTGGCATGAATATGACAAATTGCGCGCGGGCTCGGTGGTTCTCATGAGAATATCCTTGCGTACATACATGCCCACGGACAGTTACCCACCCAAAAAGGTGTCATTCCATCATGGTTAACAGAACGCCGACCGAAGTACTGACCCCTTATACATAGTTATACCAGATTTACACAGACAGAATCAAAGTCTTGTTGCCATCATACGATCCGATCGATGAACGCCCCATACGTGGTGTCATCGAGAACATTGCGCACAGCGAGGAAGACAAAGAGGGCGATAGCGACGACGAATTAGTTAAATCATTCGATGGCCGCCGCACGGACCAGAAAGAAGTTGGTCTCAAGCGTCCAACGTAACGTGTTTCTTTTGTCTGATAAAAACTGTGGTCTTATACTATTGGTCAGACCCCCACAGCTTCCTCAAGCAGCGCTCCGCCGCCTCCTGCCGTAAAACAGGCGAAAACGCCCAGCAGGAAAAGTGCCGACAAATGACTCATGAAAGAAATGAATTTGGATTAAGAACGGCGTCGCTTTCCATTTGTTCTATTACAGCTAAAAGAATGTATAATGTGTAACTGTAAAAAATAATGGTGTCGCTCAACGTTCAGTGAAGAAAAAAAGTGTTCGTGTTGCGGGTTTGCCGCGCAGGCGGGCGTAAAGCTTAATCCCCGCAACCTGAAAGGTGAAGGGTTTTACGGCGCAGCAACCGTTCAGGGGAGATCATTGAGCACGTGATCACCTTGTGATGCTGCTGCCACTGCGCACGGACCTACATTTGCATGTAAATCATGTGATGTGCGATACACATTTTCTCGTACAATGCCACGCGTACCCACTCTCGTCTGACGAGATGGTCAGCTACATTTTTAAGCACGATATCGACGTCCCTGGGATCTCTTTTTCAAATAAACCTTTGATCTTTTCTTTCAACCGAGTATCCGAGCATGAATGCCACTCGTTTCGTATGCTATTCAAACGAGCTTGAATATTGGGACGACGATAACCATCCAAGTGGTAAGCCCATTGGCACGTCATTCCGTTCGTCTGCTTCTTTTCTCCGTCAGCTGTCGGACTGTGATGTTAATTTTGGACTCAATTAGAACTATAATCTCATCAGCGACGACACCCGAGTCAAGGACGTGTTTATGCTTAAAGTTCCCACTGACGCTCCGAGGGATCTTATGTACTTGTGGGACTATCAACTAACCGTCCTGAACTCCATTCGCGTTGATGATGAACAACTGGAGCTGGAAAACAATCAGGTGCTTTAGACTTTTGATGTCCTTTCTAACGCTTACGCATCCTCTTCAGAACGTGGAGGCGGTGGAATGGTTACGTCCTTCAAATCTCGAAAAGGCATCGGATTTGATGTGTGTCTACATGGGTCCCAAATATGTTGTACCGTCTTCCTCTTCCACGTCATCTGGCTCGAAGAGAGGATTGCGAAACGTAAAGCAACCAAGAATTATGGTGTCTGCCCCTGCTGTGATTGATTCAACCCAGGATGTCGCCGTGCCCGTCACGACACCTACGGGATCGGCAATTAAATCAAATGCTCTCTATGATCCTCGCTTTCTTTCCGATTACGGTGGTGCTCTGTTCAACCATACCTTGGCTAAACTAGTCCAAAGGCATATTGTCGATGAAGAAGGAAAACTTAACGCCGCCGTGGCTTGAATACGATAAACTGCGAACAGGCAGAGTTGTCCTCATGAGAATATCTTTACGTACATATTCAATTACTGCAAGTTATTCACAGAAAAAGGTATGTATGTTTCCTTTCTCTTCTCCCCACGATGTTCATGCCAGTCAGTTTTATCAGATTTACGCGGACAGGATTAAAGTACTCATGCCTTCGTATGAGCCCATTGACACCCGTTCAATACGTCTTTCTATCGATGACTACATGAGGAACGAGGAGGGGCAAAAATCCGACAGTGACGACGACTCTTGAAACATTTTGACAATGGACCCCCTGTAGATGAGCAGCAGCGGATTTCCGAGGTAATATCTTTTCTCCGTCTTGTTCACATTCGTAAGCTCATGCTTGGTCTGAAAGTCGTCCACAACTGCATCCTCAAGTAGCGCTTCACCTACCACACCTCCATTCTCGAATAGTAGCCATCCCGAGATTGCCTCTCCTGTGGAACAACAGGGTCATGAAGAGGCTTCATCTGCAAGTGGCCTTGTATCTTTTACGACGCCAAGTACCTCAGTTTGGCCATCCGTTAACTCCTCTGTGAAACAAGCCAAGACATCGGGGAAGAAACCAAACGTCAAGTCGTCGACAGTGACATGAACCTGGATTAAACTTTCCTCTTTTTTTCTTCTTCTTTCTTTCACTTACAGTCTATGTAACCACTAAATGAAAAAGAATAGAAAAAATCAATAACATGCGGTGTGCAGGCACGATGGAAAACGAGAAACAACTTTTCATACTATTTTTTACATGTGTATTTTCAATCGGTCTTAATGGACAAATGGCTATGCTTCATCACAGGACTCCTTGTTGCGGGTTTTGCCGCGCAAGCGGGCGTAAGGGTTAATCCAACCTACTATTGTACGCATCAGCGGCATCACGTGATCTCCGGCAAATGTTGTTGTCCCGTCTCGCCTGAGTTCCAGCATACTCAAGTACAAGGTGGATGGGGGGAACAGCAGGAAAAAATACCTAGAACGGAAAGCATGTTCGTGTGAGACTAGATTATATTGAATGTCGTACAGAGGAACGCGCACCAAAGTTATGTTACCGTACCTGCCTTTTTGGATTGCCGGCGACGATGACAGACTCAAGAGCGAGATCAAAGAATTCTGGATAACTCGCCTGTCACGTCACGAAATATCACGTCTTCCTGGGCGTTCCCGAATCCTCGGTTCAGCCCCTGGCGCCCAATCCCGCGTTCACGCAGAAATGTGGCACATGCCGGAAGACTAAGCTTCTGAATCCATCAGAATTCGCGTAAACACGCTCCGGATATGCAAATACATGCAAGGATTGTACATAACGAAGTGCTGATGCATACACAAAGAAGAAAGCTGTCAAATCCGATGAGGAAAACCAGCCACCAGCTGATGCAGGGGCAGATCTCGATGACGGAAAAGACCTGCAGGGTTGCCGTAACCGCTCCACGAATGGGATCGTGTTTGAAAAGTATCGCAGATGAAGGAATAAATTCAGAAGGCAATCAAGGCCAGTATTCCTATTACATACTATATATTATGGCCTCCCACTATCGACAGATCTCTTGTACCCTTTCTGACCCCCGATGTCAACGCCCCACTTCACCACTTCCTTTGGTTCCCCCCTCAACTACCCCCATGCTTCCCAGCGTGTCTCCAGTCCAAATGCTCCTCCCCTTTCTGGTCTCTCCCTTTTTCAAGGTCATATCAACGTTATCTTGTACATATATAAGATATTTACTAATCTGCCAACATGCAGACTTCCATCTCATCGACGTCCTCGCGCATCTCGGTCGCGAACGTATCCCTGAGCGCATCGTACGTCACGTTTACCACTATACTGGCGGACTCCAAATTCATCAAGAATCACAGGTCCACGCCAAGGGTGCTGGTGCTCATGGTCACTTCGAAGTCACCCACGATCTTAGCGACATTACATCCCAAAGTATTTTCCACAGCGTGGGCCTAAAGATTCCAGTCACCGCACGTTTCTCCACCGTCATAGGCGAGCTTGGTTCAGCTGATACCGCTCGTGACATCCACGGTTTTGCTGTCAAGTTGAAAACCGATGAAGGCATCTGGGACTGGGTCTTCCTGAACACTCCTACCTTCTTCATCAGGGACCCCGCCAAGTACCCCGAATTGATTCACGCTGCCAAGAAGAACCCTCAGACCAACTTGCCGGATGCTGATATGACCTGGGTATTTTCTCATAATCCAATATCGGAAATCGATCTCTCATCCGTTTCGCAGGATTTTCTCTCTCAAAATCCGGAGACAATTCACCAGGTTATGATGCTCTACTCCAACCGCGGGACTCCTGATGGTTTCCACCGACAACATGGCTTCGGCGGAACTACCTTCCAGTTTTGTCGGGACGACGGCTCCTTTTCATATGTCAAGATCCATGTCCTATCCGACCAAGGCGTCAAGGTACATATGTCCTTGGTTCAACTCGCAGCGTCAGACTTTTGATTTAATAGACCCTCAATGCCGCCGAAGCGATCAAACTGGCCGGCACTGACCCCGACTACAGTACCCGGGCGTTGTACAATGACATCCGAACGAGGGCTTTTCCCAGCTGGACCGTTTACATTGTGAGTATATATTAAATCGTGTATATCAGTGTTTCTTATCCCTAATGTAGCAAACGATGACGCGCGAGGTAGCAATTAACAATAGCCACATCGTATTCGATGTCACCAAAGTATGGCCCCACGGCGAATTTCCTCTTAGACCGATCGGCAGGCTCGTCCTGGACAGGAATCCCGAGAACTTCTTCGACGAGATTGAGCAGGTTTGGTATTTTTGTCGCCTGACTAACATCATGGTGCTGAAGATACTCTAGCTGGCTTTCGCACCGTCCAACATGATTCCTTACATTGAGCCTTCTCCCGATCCCATCATCCAAGCTCGTCTCTTCATCTATCCCGATACCCAGCGTTACCGTCTCGGAGTTAATCATAAGCAACTCCCCTGCAATGCACCGAGTGTCACGGTTGCTAATCACCAACGTGCTGGTGCTGCTTCGTTCATATCCCAGAAGAACCGCCCTAATTACCAGAGCTCCTCTCAATCCCTCACTTTCATAGGTCCCAAAGGTGCTATCGACTCCGACCTCAGGAACAAGGACATGATTCGACACGAAATCTTCAATAGCTCTGCTTACCGTGACATGTTGCTGCCGTCTGATTTCTCTGATCGTGAGATAGTATTAGTTCATATAATGGGAAGATATGCTAATTGCAATGTCCATAGGTGATTTCGAACAACCTCGCGAACTGTGGGAACGAGTCTGGAATGATGTTGAACGGGAAGCGTTTGTCCAGAACGTTGCTGCATCCTTGAGGGAGGCAAATGATATCATCAAGGGCAACCAGCGTATGTCACATTCCATTCACGAGAATCTCGGTGCTCACATTTGCTCCCTCCATTCAGTCCTCGTCTTCAGCGCTGTGGATGGGCAACTGGCTGAACGCATCGCGCAGGCTATGAGCTTCAACTTCCTGTCACCCCCGAACCCCGTCGAAGCCCTCAAGTTAAACCTCAAGAGAATCAAGAAAGATGTCCTACCAAATGGCCCATCATAAAGTGAAGGAGGTTTTGAGTAAACTGGCTCCAACTACTAACGAGATTCCAAATCACGTACTATGTACAATTATCGAAACCTGTGTATTGGCATCTAACTCGTGTAAGAATATACATTCCCTGACAATGCCTCTGAACCCCGGTTTTTTGTGTTGACACGTCGAGGGAGGTCCGGAGGCTACGCAATAGGTCTGGTTTCTTTTTTCAAGTTGAACGTGCGAGACGACAAGCTCGCGGTATGGTCGTTTTCTTGCGATTTCGTCACTTGAAACGATTTCCACGAAAATCTACCCACAATAGGAACTTGAAATCGGGGGAATCAAAACAAATTTGAAATAGCCTGGGAGTGATCGTCCACACCTGCCTACCCCATTCGTACCCTCCGTCCATCCATGCCAGGCACTCTCTCAATACCCGGCAGCTTCATCCTTCCCGCTAACTCGGGCGCCAGCACCCTTCAACTGATCCGACTCGTGACTCGTCCGCATTCAATTCGACTCTCGCCCGCTCGACGCCATCGCTTCGGGACGAGATTGACCCAGTACTCCGCATCAACCGAGTCTCGCCACCTTCAACGCCGGGCCCGTTCGCATTAGGCTCGACTTCTATTTTCCTTGTGACGACCTGGCTCCCTTCCTCCCAAATTACGGCTTCCTCTACTCCGCATTTCCCCTTCCGCAGCAGTCGTAGCGCCCCGTTTATTCAGTGCCAAGAGGTGGGACGAAAATTTTCATCGACACCCTAATCGCCCGGTGTCTGGCTTTCCCTTACAAATGAGAGACCGTTTATCAGACATCTCGTATTTGACCATGATGTGGAGAGACTAGATGATGTTCGGACCCGTGCCAATGTGTTCGAGGTATGTTGGACTTTTTTCCTTCATCTATTCGCGTGGTGTTGATGACGTGGCTCTAGCGTAACTCCGTTGAAGAATAATCTCCCCACCGTTATTAACCCAAGTGCACCTCTAGCTCCACCTGGTCCCGTCCGCCCAACGGATAGAGTAATAAAGCCCGTATACATCTCGAGCTGCTGGATCTGGCACATCGTCACTCCGCATCCATCCGTCTAGCCCCTCTCCTCTATCTATGACCCCATCCTCGACCGAGCTTTTGATATTTTTTTGGAAACTTACGGATGTGGAGATTGAAACGTTTGTGGCGAACGTGGCATCGGAAGCAAACTCGACTACAACATACTAGCTGCGATATGTACTAAAACGTATCATCTGTCAGGCTCTGCTTATCTCATCGGGATTGGGATGTTGGGATAGCGGAGGTTTATTATCGATAACGAAGCACCAGCGCCGGTGGATTAACTGAATGCGAGCCTTCATTTCTCCCCGGCTTTTCGACTTGGACGAGGACAATGGAAACATTTCCACTTGGGACACCAGCAGAGCATCCACAGAATTAGACGGAGGAGCGTGCAGTGCGGGTGGCAACTTGGTACGGTGACGTGAACGTGGACGGGTGTGCGAAATCGATATCGTGAGTTCAAACCTTCAATATAGCGCCGCACCTGATGTTCTGATTATCGTACGGCAGGATCAATTTCGATATTTACCTGTACCAGGCAGTATCGCACTGCGAAGCATGCACTTGATCCTCAGTATTGTTTGTTTGTCCCTGGCTTTTCGACGTGTAAGAGGAGCACGACGAATGATAGAACATGCAAGATACAGGTCTATTTCGGAGGCAGCGGAATATGTGTGGAAATGGAGGCGGTTAAGAAGCATAATTTAATTGAACGTGTTTTCGATGGAAAACATTAATGTATGTGAACGTGGTGATCGCGTCAACGTACTTTAGAGTCGACACGTCGCAATCCACTTCACGCACCAACTTTGCTTCGCCGAGAGCACGTGGCGCACGCCCTCTTACTACTTAACTGCGGCCGACGTCTGCCACGTCAGTCCAACGATGAAATACATTTTGGGGCGGGCATTGGTGGTCGTCGAGTTCCATTCCCCGACTCGAGAATCTGAAACCTCCACCTTGCAATCTGTCGAGTATCTTACGCCTGCGGAGCCTCTGAAATTTTTGACCAATTTCTTGACGATAGATTCCAAGTCCCTGTCTACTTCGGTGGTCCGTTTGTATCTGATGATGTATTGATGCGCAAGCTTGAGACGTTATTTTATTACAGCCAAGTCCAGAACGATAGGTCCGTGAAAAATACACACCCAACGCGCATATAGGCTCCTCCTGTACATAGAATCCCATATACGCCCTCTTACTAAAGGCCGCTACTAAGCCGCGCTGACTCGGTTCCATGATCACAAACACACCTCCCGTCTGCTTCGCTAATCCAACTCAAACCCGACATCCAACAACATCGTCCCAGGTCCTTCCTCGCCCTCTGCGCCATCCATTTTTGCCAGCATGCTATGGCGAAAACCGAGCTCTAATCCGAACAATGCCGGTGACCAACACAACCCAGCAAACGAATACAAGCCCGGTGCCTTCTGCTAGCGCTCCCCACAGTCCTCAACTTCACACCCAGCTCCAAAACTTCATCCCCCCATCCCATCAGTACCCTCCATGCCCGGCGACCTCCCAATACCCAGCAGCTCCCTCACCCCAGCCACCCCTCCCGCCATCATCACGTTCTGATCGACTCATCCTGCATCTCGACTCTCGTCGTTGCCTCCCGTTCGGCGCCGTCGCTTGCGACCTACGCGCTCGTGCGGGAAATCGACCCATCCCTCTACATTGGCCGGTTCACAGACTGGAATGGGTCTCCCCGCCGTCGACGCTAGCACAAACGGACTCGCGTTCAAATCCAAAGTCGTCTCTCGTGACAACGCCGAGATTTGGGTCGAAAAGGAAGGAAAAGGTTTAATAAAGGATACCAAGTCTTCCAGTGGCAAGTTTTTGAACCACGTTCAAAGACCGAGTCCGGTGAATCAAGAGAGTCGGCCGTTTCAACTCACAGATGTGGATATTTTGCAGCTAGGCGTTGATTATCAAGGAGGGGCGGAGAATATTTATAAGAGTGTCAATATTAGCGTGGAGATTGGATGGGAGTGGCAGGCCAATGCGAACGCTTTCAAGTGCGACTTTTTCTTCTTGCTTTCTGATGATAGGGGTCAGCACGACCACTTGAAGAACCTCAGCGGCGCCTCTCGCTGTTCCCGGTGCCAATATCAAAGGCAACACGGTCAAACCCGCGGAATTACAAATGCCAGATTGTTGCATATGTACGAGCACTACTTTTTTACAAGTAGTATATTGATCAGCCTGACCCTTCAAGACAGATTTATTCGCCGTGTCCGCCAAGCGCTCTTCATCGCTCCATGCTTCCACACCTTCCACCACAAATGCATCAAACTGCTTATCGAAGCCCATCACCCCGCCTTTTCTTGTTCGCTCTGTCGAACTTACGCAGATCTCGAGGAAGACGTTGAAGTAGAACCAACCGATCTTAACGATGCCGATAAAAAGCCTCTTGATCTTCTACCACGTGGCACCCCTACCAGGACCCCGAAATAATCGGTGGACGGAAGGGCAGTACACTATAGTCGGTCGTAGTAGCAATATCTCTATACTCTTACACTCTACCCTACCATACAAATACACAAAAGACGCCGAAGAACAATATGCCAGCTAGTACACGCTCAGCGGGTATGGCAGAAAAAGACAGCAGCGGTGATAAGAAGACCCCACGCTCAAAAAAGATAGCTGAACTTGGGAACCCAGCTGAGTCCACAATAACCTCCGTTGAGAGCGCAAGGTCCTTCCTATCTGGACTGGGCCTCTGGAAGCAAGAAGAGATGCCGACCGCAAAGTTGGCGCTCACAGCGCTCCGCACGCTGGCAACCAACCCAAAGAGGTCAATCAAACTCCTCACGGACGGCATGCTCAGCATCTGCTTCGCCATCGAGCAGGCAGAAGAAGCCGATGCCTTCTTTGAATGTGAAGAGCACAACGCCCACCTGACACAGGAGCTAGAGTCACAGCGCGACTCCATCACAAGACTGGAAGATCTAGTCTCCAGACTGGCAACCGACAATAAGGAAATTGTTAAGGAATTAAGGAAGGACATGGAGGAAACAAAGAAGGGGATGGAATCAGTTAAACAGTGCGTACTCAACGCCCAGGCTACCACGCAGCCCCCGCCCATCCCCGCAACCAACGCGGCACCTTCAACCCTTCCGATCAAACCGTCATATGCATCAACCGTAAACAACACCTCGCTCCACCACTCTTCAGCCATAGCCAAGGGCAATGACCGTGAACGACAGATCATCGTCATCTTCAGGAACGAAGAGACAAAAAGGGACATACTCCGTCTCACGGCCAGGGAGCTCGTAACGAAGGCAGACTTGGCTTTGGGGCTCATGACGAACATAGGTATTCCAGTCCCCAAAGGAGTGGCTTTCGTCCATGCCACCACCACGAAAAGCGGTGCCGTTATTTACCAAATCAACTCAAAAAGTGCCGCAGTCTGGCTCAAATCCAAAGATAACCTCGAAAGCTTCACAAGCAACATGGGTGATGCCAATACAACCCACGCGCGCCTCTTCCACGTCCTCGCTAGATTTGTACCCACCCAGTTCAGCCCTGATGACCGCCTAAGCCGCAACCTGGTGGAATCCAACAACAATCTACCAACGGAAGCCATAGCACACGCTAAATACATCAAGGCCCCAGAACGCAGGAGACCAGGCCAGCGCACCGCACACGTCATCCTTGGTTTCAATACGAGAGAGCTAGCCAACCAGGTCATTGAAACAGGCCTAATTATAGAAAACAAACGTATCCTTGTCGAGAAGCTGCTAAACGAGCCAACTAGGTGCTTCAAGTGCCAAAGCGTCAAAGGCGACCACCGCGCAGCCCAATGCCCCGAAAGTGCCCCCACCTGTGCCCGTTGTGCAGAGGATCACAGTACCACCGATTGCAAACACACCGGAGCCCCCCGCTGCACCAACTGCAAACAGAATGGTCACTCCGCTGCCGACAGAGACTGCCCCTCTTTTGAGAGAAGTATCGAACATTACCGAAAGTTCACACCTGATGCGCACTATAGGTTTTACCCCATAGAAACAGACACGTACACATGGACACCAAATGAGTCCCCTCTCCCCGACCCCTCAAGCGCCGTGCAGGCTGAAGCCCCTGGCCACAGACAAGACGGCTCCGGCATTAGTACCATGATCCAAAACGTCCTACCAGGCAGCTGGTTCGGATCAAAAGGGGAAGTCCCGCTACCGCCTCTGCCACCAGCCGCTAGCCCCAACCCCACAAAATCATTTTAATGTTTAGCACAACCTTAAGAACACCCCCGCTCAACGACAGACATTTACGCTTTTGGCAACAGAACGTCAACAAATCCCGTAATGCACAGGAAGACCTCCTGCAATCCTTAAGAACTAGCGAGTTCGATATCTGCGCCATACAGGAGCCATTCATTGACTGTTTTACTAACACCAAAGCAAACTCAAAATGGAGGGTCGTCTACCCAAACACCCATTATACAAGCCCGAAAAAGACAAGATCAGTCATGCTCATCAACATATCAATCCTCACAGACACGTGGAGCGCCCTAAACACAAACTCTGGTGACGTCACCACAATCCGGCTCCAGACAAGCGCTGGAACAATCAACATCTTCAATATATACAATGACATAAACAACGACGACGCCCTACGATCCCTATCACAAGCAGCCCAGGAGTACCACAACGAAGAATCCAATGAGCACATGATTTGGCTTGGCGACTTCAACCGACACCACCCATATTGGGATGAAAATAGAAACTCTCACTTGTTCACGCCAACAAACCTCAAACATGCACAAACGGTTCTTAACCTGACGATGACCAACGATATGGAGATGGCCCTCCCTAAAGACATCCCAACGCTACGAGCCCTAAATACGCGCAATCTCACACGGCCGGATAACATTTTTATCTCCCACTCACTGATCGATGCGCTAATCTACTGCAACACAGAACCAGAAAAGCAACCAGTGAACACTGACCACTTCCCGATAATCACCAAGATCGACATCTCAGTCACGCTTCACGAAGAACACGAATGATTCAACTTCAAAGAAACCGACTGGGACGAATTCAGGAAAACTTTGAAAGCTCGTCTAAATGGAATACCAAAGCCTAAGCCCATCCCCAACATTCGTACCTTTGACCAAACGCTAATGAGCCTCGATGTGGCTGTGCAAGAAACAATAGAAAAAGTCATCCCAAAAGCGAAGGCCTCCCCCCATGCGAAGCGCTGGTGGTCTAACGACCTGAGGAAGCTAAAAAAGGCAGTTACCAAAAAGGGCAGGAACTCCTATAACCAGCGCTTCAACTTAGACCATCCTGCGCATGAACAATATAGACGCCTATGCAATCAATACACAGCCGCCATACGTGAAGCTAGTGATGGGCACGGCCCGGCTTGGCCCGAAAGCCGGGGCTTAGGCTTGGCCAAGGGCGGCTCTGGCCTGGGAGAAATACAGGCCAGGCCCTGGGCCCTAACTTTGGCCGGCTCAAAGCCTGGCCCGGCTCAGGCCAGGGCCTGTAGTGATATTTGTAGGCCAAAGAAATATACCCAAAGAGAGTATAAATAATTGTAAAGAGAGTGTAAAGAGATTGTAAAGAGAGCGTGCCAAACAGAGGTCACGGTCATAACACATTCAGTTGCCAGTTGTTTTACGGTTACCTCAGACCTCTAGTACACGGTTACATATCATCTAATGAAAGTAATTCTACTTCTTCATCAACATGGCCCTCGTCATCCTCCAGATCATCAACCAGAGCATCCCATGATATGTCTGAGTCCTGCACAGTCTCGCCCACCTCTGTCGCAACTGATGGATCATCATTGTCTCGGAATAGTAGATTACATTTGATAAGACATTTGAGACATTGTAGAGCTTCTACAATGTCAGCTTTCAGTCGATTACGGCGCTTACTGATTGTAATTCCAGCCGATGAGAAGGCTCGCTCGCTTGAAACAGAAGATGCCATGACCGAGAGGAAGTCATGGGCAAGTGAAGCCCAGACTGGATAGCGAGGGCCATTCAATCCCCACCACTGGACCACCGTCTGGTCTTCCATCAAGTAATCCCGGGAGTTTAGATAGGCGTTGAAGTCGTCAAGCCATGGCTTAGCAGCCTGTGTGAAATTTGAAGCTGAGGTTGTCGGTGTTGCACCACCAGTCAAGCCATCAACACCACTGCCACTATCATCATCAGACGACAGTTCTCGCATCAATCTCTGCACCTTTTTGGATCTCGTATGTGGCATGATCCTTCCTTTCGCTAACCTCGGGGCAGGAGAATTTCTGTAAAGCAAGAGATATCGCTGCTTATACTATAAATTCATCAGACATGGATAAAACGATTGAAAATTCAAACCGTACCATTTCTTCTGTATGCTCAAGGGCGTTCTTCGCCAATTCCTCGCCCCAGTATTTCCGTACATGCTCTATCTTCAGCGTCGGGTCTAGCACTGTCAGAGGTCAAAATCAGTATACTGTAGATATCAGAGTCATTTGTTAAATATATCGTACACATTGCCATTATGTATGCATCAGAATCCGCAGACCGGTCATAGTAATCAATGATCTTATCAATCCCAGCATTAAGTCCATCCTGGAAATCAGCGTATTGCGTTCGGGAAAAGCGGGTAGACCAAGCCTTATGCAGCGCTTCGAGGGCAGGCAATGCCAAGTGAAGAGTGGGTCCTTGGTCACTCGAGAAAGCCTGTTGCGCTTTTTCAGCATGCTAGATTTCCGATTCCATCAGCAAGATAATTGCAAATGATTATGTGAACGTACACCCAGAAGACTCAATAAACGTCGAACACGATCCCACTCTGTAAGACTGAGCTGCATTGTGAGCAGTTTCTGCGCCTTATTTGAGTCCTTTTCCTGTAATCCTAGACGTCGAACAAAGTAATCAACCTCGTCCTTTAATGACTCTGCCCGCTCTAACATAACATATGTTGATGACCACCGAACCTTCATATCCATCAACAATTGCTTCGGCCTTTTGCTGGGTATGTGGCCGTCTTCGTCTCTGAGCTGTATTCTCTTGAAGAGTTCCTTGTGTTGGGCTGACAAGTGTTCCTTTCATAAGTATATATCAGTGGGTTATGTGCTAAAAATAACTCCCACTGCTCTACCTTAACACAGATTGCGCGCACGAGACCCACCTCATCACGCTGAGTTCCACGGTGCTCAATGACAGTTTCCTCAGGGTTTGATGGATCATAGTGATGTGATTTACTGTGAGTGGTGAGAAAGGCCTGCGTCGCGAGGTTGATGATGTGAGCATGACACCTACCAAAAAACGATCACAACGCTAGTCGAGATGGGTTACTAACATTTCAACTCACCTCAGCCGTCGCTTCTGCCAGGGAAACTCCTGTTTTGTCACACCTTCTACATGGTGTGCGAACTCAGACATCATCGTGTCATTATTTGTTGCATTGTTGTCAAGCCCCTGTTTTACTCCTTGATACGCCGCATGCTTCGTGCATGTACTGACTCATGTACCCTACGCCCTATGACGTAGTATGACTCATACCCTACGCCCTATGATGTAGTATGACTCATACCCTACGCCCAATGTAGTATATAAGTAGTGTACATTGTAGTAGATACGTTAAGCAACAAGCTAGTCTTTCCTTGGACAGCTCAGAGCTCCTCCCCTCTTAGCTTTGCCCTGAACCTAGACGGTTCTTGTATTCGCCCTCGCTACCTGACGCAGTCGGTAGTATCTACGAGTGATTGAGTCTTGTGTTGTGTAGCCTGTCTAAGGCTCGTGACATAAGCTTGTTGCTTTTCTTCACACCACTCACCACGAATTTCCTACGAATCTTCCTTGCTATCACCCTGATAGCACACCTCACATATCTTTACCTTGTTGCAGTCTATATTGCACAAGTACACCAACAACTCTACACAACCCCCAACACCCGCTAAATCATGGCCCTCCCAGCTGCGCTCACTGCGATCGCGCTGGCAGGATTCACTTACATCATGCGACGAAATAGGATACAGGTTGTGCAACCAACCTTTGACGAAGTCGGAAACATCACTGGAGCAATCACAGCAACGGCCGTACCCACCATGGAAACAATCGCAATGGAAACTGAAGATGCAACCATTGCTGCTGCAGCAATGGGAGCAAACATTGCGAATGTAATAGAACAACTACGGGTACAAAATGAAAACTTCCAACGACAACTAGTACAACAACAACAAGAGTTTGAAAGACAACTCGGACGCGAACGAAGAGCCGCGGAAAGAGCCGACAGGGACGCCGACAGACTTAGGACACGACCACCGGAATTAAAAATCGAACCTCCGGAACACTACGAAGGCGAACCAGCGGAAATCGATTCATGGCTTACTAGGAGGATGAATTACTATTTCGTCCAAGTAAGATTAACGGAAGATATCGCACGGGTTACATACGCAATCCAGCGAATTCGGAAAGGAAAAGGAAACCGGGCATCGAATTGGGCAAATGGGAAAATAGGAGAAATTGCACAAAACGATGAAGAAAGGATCCGATTTGCGACAACCTATCCCGGACGAACCTGCACGCATTATCAAGCATGCACGGAAGTACCCGCCGAAGCGGCAACAGCTGATCATCCAGAATGGGAAAGATACGAATTCATTCACAAACCACCTTTCGTAAACTGGAACGCATTCGCAGAGGAAGCAAGACAATACTTCCTGACAACGGAAACACGCGATGAGGCCATAAAGAAACTTCGAGAGTTGAAACAAGGAGACAAAACCATTGAAGAATACATCATCGAATTCAAGGGATGGGCTCAACTCTCAGGCTTCGACGAGATCGCACTGATCGATCAATTCAAAAAAGGTGTCAAAGTCGGAGTAGGCCGAAGAGTAATTGAATTAGGAAACCCAGGAGACGGTAGCGCACCAGGACAACTCCAAGCATGGTACACCAGGGCCACGGAAATAGAAAAACAATTCCGAGAAGCCGAAAGGTACTATGGAAAAAGGGAGTTCAAAGTCACAAGGACAAACGCACAGACCGGGCCAAGCCAAACAAAAAAAGAAACGATTACAGTTAAGGTCAAAGACGAGAACGCAATGGACGTCGACCAAACACCGACAACCCGACCCCCGCCGAAATGCTACAACTGTGGGAAAATAGGCCACATTGCGAAATATTGCAAAGGGAAAACCGTAATCAGAAGGCAAGCTGTAGGAGACTACTTCGGATCAATGACCAAAGAAGAAAAGACGGAAATGAAGGAGAAGTTGGGTTTTGTGAAAGATCAATGAAGGACGGTCCCTCTTCGTTGATCTCCGATCGATGTATTTACGAATCTCTAGTACCTTCCGAATATGTATCCCTTGAATCAATAATATACGAGGTGAAACAAAAGGAAGGAAAGATTCGGAACACATCGATAAGGGACAAAACAAGCAAACTCAGAAATTCGTCGTCCGCATGGATGATAAGACAATTATGGAAATACCCGGAACAAGGAGTTACGCAATTACGAACGTTCGCCCACCAAACTTTTAGAGAACAAATTGATGAAGAACTAATCAATAAAATCAATGATCTCGAAGAAGAAGAAGCAATCTGGTACCTGCGAAAACTCAGAGAGCCACAATGGATCGGAGCATCAGGACACAGGGAAATGGACATACGAATCATCCTCACTACCCTGGATACAGAAGAAAGCTTTGACACCATAGCGTTAATCGACAGTGGATGCATGATGTCAGCGATATCCAAACAATTCGTCGAGGAACACAAAATTAACACAACCAAACTACCATGAGCAATAACCGCTACTAACGCCGACGGAACGTTAAACGTCGGAGGAAAGATAACGGACATGGTCACGATCAAAATGAGAATTTACGACCATGAAGAAACATTAGAACTGGCGGTGGTAAATATTGGAAAGAAAGACGTGTTCCTCGGACATGATTGGCTAGAACATCATAACCCGGTGAAACGATCAGAAGAAGGCCGATGCGGAAGTGCGTTCGGCCAAAGGGGCTTCGGAGGTCAGTCCTGGGGGTGCCTCGGAGGCAGAGAGGGTGCCGAATGCGAAGGTGAATGAGTGGAAGGTGTCCGAAGCACCGAGGAACGAAGGGAACGAAAGGAATCGAACTCGGAGCAGTAATGGGGTGATAATTCGCTAACTACAACTACGTACACAATGGTATATATACTACGGAGGCACGAGGTGACCATGTGACAATTCCTGCACCGAGTCCGAGGCCTGTGCATGCGTCCGAACACAAACGATCATCCTCCGGGGTCGAGCATAGGCTCGGAGTGCTTCGGGGAGCTTCGGAAGGATTCGGAGATCGGTTCCAACGTAGCCGGAATCGGCTCGTTACACCTCCTGGGTACTTTTAATACTGACCTCCTGGTCAGGTCGGAGAGGTCGGATGGTGATAGAAAGTAGAAGGGAAGTGGTGGGTGGGTTCTTCTCGTCTCGCTTTCTTCGATCATGCAGGCGGTCAAGGCGGCAGTTGGAATTTCGGCGGAATCAGGTCTCGGAATGGCAGCTGTTGGGATGCCAGATGGCTCGGAAATGATAAAGACTTCGGCGATGGGGTCGCCGAGGGTTTCCGGGGTGGCAGAAATTGGCGTAGCAGTGGTGGGGTCATCAGGAGCCTTGGAGGTCTCGGCGATATCATGCGTTGTAGTGGTAGGAGCGTCGGAGGGTCTGGAGGGCTCAGAGGGTTCGGAGGGGGTGGTATTAGGGAGCGTGGATTGATTAGGGATCGTGGTGCTAATGTGTATGTGCGTCGGAGTCGTATGTACGTTTTGCAGTGCTTCAGTATTGACAGGCTCGGCGGTATGCGTTCCGGAGTGGTCTAGAGCTTCCAGGAAGTAGTTGGAGGACACAAATGGCTTCGGAGCGGTCGGCTGTGTGTACCTCAGCAGCCATACATCAATGCGTTCTTTGAACCATTGTCCGAAGTGGCGGTATTGGAATGCATTCGGTTCGTTGCCGTCCAAAAATTGAATCCGTCCGTCGACTATTTTGATCTTCCCTTGCCTTGCATATTCATCCCTGATATGGCACCAGGCTGTCCGATGATTGATATCTCCGCAGAAAATGCATCCGCTAAGGAGATGGGTGGAAGCTGTGCTCGGAGTGAAGGCTGTGCTCGGAGGGGGAGTAGGGATAGGCATCGGAGGCGTCGGAAGCGTCGGAGCTTGTGGGGTGGTCGCGGCGAGCAAGGCTATAGCAGACCTTGAGCTGATAATGAATTGCGCGGCACTATTCATGTCCTTTAGATCATAGCCGTCATCGGGGTGGACATCCGGGTACTTGATTGTGAGCCGAGTAGTGATATCGGGTCGGAGCTCGGGAGGGAATGCGGACATGTACATGATGCTTGCCTCACGGCGTGTCATGCGGTGCTTTCCGATGAGGTATTGAGCTGTTCCGGAAAATTCCCTGTGATACTCAGCAAGGGCTGTCTCCGATGCAACATTTTGCGCTGAGAAGCGGCCGGAAATGGCGTGTAGTGCTGCAATAGTGTGGCGGCGATCGGGCTGTGCCTCGGGGTAGATCTCGGAAATCGCTTTCTTAAACATGTCCCAGGTTTTCGGATCCGATAGGGTGTCCCGAGCGGCTCTCCAGATCTCGGAAGATTTCTCATCGGTGTAGTAGACAGCCCATTTGATCAGTTCAGCATCTCCGGAGCGTTGTCTATCCTCGCAGATCATCTCGATATCTTCGAGGTATCTCTCAAGACCAGCGGCAGTGCCTCGGAAGCAGGGTGCCTCCTTGTTCGTTCGGATGGGCATGCGGCGGCTTGGTTCGGTCATGATGTTACTGGCAGGCCGAAGCGAAGCGAGCTGTTCTGATGGAAAGCGAGGTGAATTAAGCAAGGGGCTTCAGGGACGAAAGCTATTGATCGATCGGAGCTGGATCGGGAGTAGTGGAACGTGTGGGCGTTGTTCGGCTGCTGCTGTGCTGGTGCTGTGGGGCCGAATGGTGAAGGCTACTGCAGTGTAAAGAGCGGGGAGGGTATAATTGAAGAAAGGTCGGCGGGGTATGGTTTCTGAGCTATGGGAGGGCCGGCAGAGTGCTTGGAGTGGCTCGGAGCAGATTCCAAGTGACACCAGAACTTGTCCGATGCTTTCTGTGCAGCAGTTGGGTGAAAGGAATGACCGACGGACTGACCTAAGAGCCCCTCGCGGTGGGCTCCAGTTGAAACGATCAGAAGAAGGCCGATGCGGAAGTGCGTTCGGCCAAAGGGGCTTCGGAGGTCAGTCCTGGGGGTGCCTCGGAGGCAGAGAGGGTGCCGAATGCGAAGGTGAATGAGTGGAAGGTGTCCGAAGCACCGAGGAACGAAGGGAACGAAAGGAATCGAACTCGGAGCAGTAATGGGGTGATAATTCGCTAACTACAACTACGTACACAATGGTATATATACTACGGAGGCACGAGGTGACCATGTGACAATTCCTGCACCGAGTCCGAGGCCTGTGCATGCGTCCGAACACAAACGATCATCCTCCGGGGTCGAGCATAGGCTCGGAGTGCTTCGGGGAGCTTCGGAAGGATTCGGAGATCGGTTCCAACGTAGCCGGAATCGGCTCGTTACACCGGAAATCGAATGGAGAAAAGCCCAAATAAAATTCTCAAAATGTCCAGGAGAATGTTACGACGAATCGTGGGTCGGAGAACCAGAAGACGAAATCAACCAATATAATCCAGAAGAAGATAAGATACTGGCCATTGATATCGATCGACCCGAATTCATACGACACGTTGATCTCCCCTGGATAAAGGTACGGGCGAAATCAAACTTTGCAACTGATATTGCAGGAGCCAATCAAACCGAGAGAACCTGGAAAGAAATAGTACCGGAAGTCTATCGCGACTACAAAGAAGTATTCGAAAAACAAACATTTGACCAATTACCACCGAGAAGGGCATGGGACCACGCAATTGAATTAACACCAGGAGCAAAGATGGTGGATTGCAAAATATATCCGTTAAACCCAGAGGAACAAAAGCAATTGGACGAATTCCTGAAAGAACAGTTAGAAACGGGAAGGATCAAACCAAGTAAATCGCCCATGGCATCGCCTTTCTTTTTTGTAAAAAAGAAAGACGGAAAACTACGACCAGTCCAAGATTATCGAAAATTAAATGAAATGACTATCAAAAACAGATACCCATTGCCGCTAATCTCGGAATTAATCGACAAGCTATCCGAAGCGAAATACTTCTCGAAGATGGACGTAAGATGGGGGTACAATAACATCAGGATCAAGGAAGGGTGTAAGGACGGTGATCCTAATTGGGACGGAGCCCGGGAACTAAGCCGCGGACAGGGAAGGACAGAGTATAACGGAGTCCGGGACGTAGTGGGGAAAGGCTAGGCTTCAGCGTGCAAGCTGCGCCGTGCTAACGTACGTCTTGCCTAAACTTCTGGAGAATGCTCTGGAGTCCAGGATGGAGTCCGGGACTGGAGTCCGAAGGGCGAGCGGTCTGGATGAGGTCTTAGACAATGAAAGACAGGGAGTCAATACGAGTTGGGGCACAATCCAAGTCGATATTCGGACTACTGTATGAGTACAAGTGAGGCCTTATATACGTAGTCCGACAAGGGGAGTTATGGCCGTGTTCTGATGAGAACAGGAAACTATGGAGATATAGAACATAAAGTGGAGTTGAGCATATGGTACGAAGGGATAATGATACCAGTGATACCCGAGATGAAACAAGAGGTGAAACAAGTATGGAATATACGTAGAAAGGAACTTAGCGAATATGCACGGAGTTGTGACGGAGTTGTGACGGAGTCCGTCACGGAGTTTGTCACGGAGTTGTGACGGAGTTTTCGGAGTTTTGGCATAGGCTTGATATGAGATGCGACATGGGTGGAAAGTGGTCATGGGTATAGTCAGGAGTCCATCGGGGTCCGAGGTCATGGAGTTTGGGTGGAGTCTGGAACGGGATATGACAAAGGGGACGAATGGAAAGCCGCGTTCCGAACAAACCGTGGATTATTCGAACCACTGGTAATGTTCTTCGGATTAACCAACTCACCGGCAACATTCCAAACAATGATGAATGATATCTTTAGAGAAGAAATCGCTGAAGGATGGGTCGTGATCTACATGGATGACATCCTAGTATTCTCAAAGGACAAAAAAGAACACCAGGAACAAGTCAGGAGAATCCTCGAAAAATTACGACAGCACCAACTTTCCTTAAAGGCGGAGAAATGCTACTTCGAACAAGAAGAGATCGAATTCCTAGGATTAATCATTTCAAATAAAGGAATAAGAATGGACCCTAATAAGGTGAAGGCGATAGCCGAATGGCCAACACCAACGACGAAAAGGGAACTTCAACAATTCCTCGGATTTGTCAATTTCTACCGAAGGTTCATTAAGGGCTTTGCGAAAATAGCGAAAGCACTAACGAAACTTACGGGAAAAATTGAATGGTTATGGACGGAATTACAACAAGAAGCGTTCGAAGGATTAAAAAAGGAAATCGCCTCCGAAAGGGTCTTGATCATCCCTAAACCAGGAAGACCCTTCCGAATGGAAACGGACGCATCGGATTTCGCAATCGCAGCGATACTTTCCCAACTCGACGACGACGGAATTTGGAAACCCGTAGCATTCATATCGAAAGCATTAAACGATGCGGAAAGAAATTATGAAATATATGACAAAGAAATGCTAGCGGTAATGCAAGGATTCTACGATTGGGCTCACTACCTAAAAGGGACAGAAATGGTAACGGAAGTATTGACAGATCATCAAAACCTTACATATTTCCGAAAACCACAAAACCTGAACAGGAGACAAGCCCGATGGATCATGGATCTGCAAGAATATAACTTCGTCATAAAACATCGATCCGGAAAAACGAATACTAAAGCCGATATATTATCTAGAAGAGCCGGACACCCAAAAGGAGAAAACGATAACGAAGGAATCATTCTCTTAAAAGAAGATATATTCGGAAAAATCGAAATCAGAATAGATGACGAAAGTTACGAATGGCTAAGTATTCGACAAGAAATTCGCAACACACATCGTCGATATTTCGATAAACAAGTAACCAAGGGAATAAAAGAAAAAGACCCGGATTTCAAATACGATACCCTCGATCAATGCTGGGAATGGAAAGGACGAATATACGTACCAGCGAAACCAGAAATCCGAGAAAGAGTAATCAGCTCGAACCATGACGTAAAAACGGCAGGACATCCAGGAGTCGCAAAAACTCTGGAATTAACGACAAGAGGATTCTGGTGGCCTAATATGAAACGGGACATTGAAACGTACATCAAGGCATGTCATCAATGCCAAATTAATAAACCCGATAGACAACCACGGGCGGCGCCATTACAACCAAACGAAATCCCATCGGAACCATGGGCAGTAATCAGCGTAGACCTCATCGGACCGTTAGTACCGTCAAAAGGAAAAGATATGATTCTGGTAATTGTCGATCGATTCTCGAAAAAGGCTTACTTCATTCCATGTAATACAACGATAACATCCCAAGGAGTAGCAAACCTTTATCGGGAACACATATTTAAGGAACAAGGACTGCCGAAAAAGGTCATATCGGATCGAGGAACGCAATTCATATCCGGATTTATGAAAGGGTTATACCAAACATTAGGGATAGAAGCAAATCCTTCGACGGCGTACCATCCACAAACGGACGGACAAACGGAACGAGTAAATCAAGAATTGGAAGAATATCTACGAATGTACGTAAACGAAAAACAAGACGATTGGACAGATTGGCTCCCCATAGCCCAATTCTGCCATAACGATCGACGACATTCGGCGACAGGGTTCTCCCCTTTCATGATTACAACAGGAAGGAATCCATTCAAAGGAACGGAAGGTAAAACGGAAACAACGAACCACTCGGCTGCGGAATATATCGAAAAATTTAAAGAGACATGGAAAACGGTGAAGGCAAACTTGGAACAAGCCGCGGAAAGGATGAAAAGACAACATGATAAACACGTCAAACCATCCCGACGATACCAACCGGGAGATCGAGTATATCTAGATGCGTCCAAAATCAAAACCACAAGGACATCGAAAAAACTCGACGCGAAATTCCACGGACCCTTCAAAGTAATTTCCGAGGTAGGGAAATCGGCATATAAACTGGAATTACCACCGACATGGGGGATACACGACGTCTTCCACGAGTCAAAACTTAAACCAGTTTATGAACCGCAATTCCCGGCGCAGCAAGAAAACGAACCACGGCCGCCACCGGAAATTATTAATGGACGTGAAGAATACGAAGTAGAAGCGGTGAAAGGGGTAAGAAAAACGAGGCAAGGGAAACGTTTCCTGGTGAAATGGAAAGGATTACCCGAAGAAGAAAATACCTGGGAACCCGAGGAACACATGGAAAACGCAAAAAAGGCAATAAAGGAATACTATAAGAAAAACCCTTCGGCGTTACGACAAAACAAACCCCTTCCTCTCCTCCCCCCATCATCCCTGTCTCCAACCCCCTCTGGACCGCCGACGCCAACACCTCCACACCTCCTCCCTCTCTATGTTCCACATCCGCGCCTATATGGGTGGGATGATAAGGCCTTCGACGAAGAATACCGACGAAAACTCGAAGGGAACTGGCAACGCTGGAAGAGCGCACGCGAAGAAGCGAATTCGTCGCAAGGACCCACACCAGTTTAAAGTGATTGATGCCTGTAGCAACAAGATCCGATACGAACAGGGAGAGAAAAAGAAAGAAACAACGAGGAATCGGGAGAGGACGCGCCTAGGCAAGATCATGGGTGACGCCTCGAACGAGGAATCGCGAGATGTCAATAGGGTATTCGGTGAACCCTGGAGACGGACCCCTATGTGGAAAGTCGAAAGGCCTAACCTTAGCACTCGATGGTAACCTCCCGTCGGCATTGGACGCAGGTCTGGTAACGGGTAAAGACGAAGGAGCATCAGGAAGAACGTGAGTGCCAATTATCATCACATCGAATTTTTGGATCCCTTCCAGTTCGTCTGGAATCCGAACCTTGAAACGGAGGCTATGTCAAGCCCCTGTTTTACTCCTTGATACGCCGCATGCTTCGTGCATGTACTGACTCATGTACCCTACGCCCTATGACGTAGTATGACTCATACCCTACGCCCTATGACGTAGTATGACTCATACCCTACGCCCAATGTAGTATATAAGTAGTGTACATTGTAGTAGATACGTTAAGCAACAAGCTAGTCTTTCCTTGGACAGCTCGGAGCTCCTCCCCTCTTAGCTTTGCCCTGAACCTAGACGGTTCTTGTATTCGCCCTCGCTACCTGACGCAGTCGGTAGTATCTACGAGTGATTGAGTCTTGTGTTGTGTAGCCTGTCTAAGGCTCGTGACAATTGTCGCATGTGACATAGCCAATCTGGGACATAATCAGCATTATCATGGGCCGGAAGCGAAGGATGGCTTACTTTATGAGTGATTCCCATCCGTTGAACAACCTTAAATAATGTTTGTCCAAGCCGCTGGCTGTTATGTGCATTGTTGAGCCGGACAAACCCAAGGAGGGCCGTCTGCACCTTCCAGACACTCTGTGGACCCTCTTCAACCCATGATCCTGTCACGGCGAAGTATCCGTCAATGTTTGATGCCTGCCAGGCGTCACATGTTAAGTTAATTAAACCCTTGACAGCATCGCTCTTTAAGTAATCGAAGACTTAGATCACCAATTTCACGTAAGAATGAGTAGAGTACCATACCAGCAAGTGCCGTCGTAGTTTCCTGAGATTTTCCTTGAAATGGTCGATCACTGCCGCACGCGATTGTTTCTGATTAGGAATCTTGACGCCCTTGGTGGCACTTGCTGCGACGTCAATCATTTCCTTGTACTTTGGATGCTCCAATGCTTGGATAGGCTTTGAAAATCATGAGCGTGAAAGCCGGAAGTAAAAGATTCGATACCGTACCTGATCGGTTGCAACTAGCCACTCAATAGCCACCTTGCAAAAACGGGAATCTGAATACGGGATAGTGGTATCCCGTTCACGCAGGTGGGCATCAAGCCGTTGCTGCGACTCCTTCAAGCTCTGAGCATCTTGTTTTCGCCGTTTTGAATCACGAGGAAGCATGGACGTAAAATTATTTGCTTGCGCCCATTGCTCGTAAGCGTCCTTTAAGAAATTCGCACCAGATAGTAATAATCTGAGCTTAGTTACGTACCCTATGCATAGAATCCATGTGCCGTCGCAGCGTAGTTACCTCACTAGTGAGCGGTACCGATTTTTTCAACTTCTTGCTGCAGGGTATTGTAAATCGTTAGTATTCATTCTTAGCTCATCAAGTTGACTTACGGGCATAGTTGGCAGTCACGGTATTTCTTCGAGTCATCATCATCCTTCAAGTATGGTTGGGTGAAGAAGTTCTCTACATCGCGAGTACGTTTTTCACGGCCAGATCGCCCTGATTCCACTTCGTCAAGATCGGTTACTTCAATATCTTTCAAGAACCTGTTCTCATCGAGTTCATCAAGCGCGATTGCATCTACACCGTCTCGATTATATTTTAGTTGACCGAAACAATACTCGGAATCACCTTTAGTCTGTGCTACTGATGTCACGGCATCATCCACAGCCTCTGAGTCTGCCCGTGGTCGCTTCTGGGCTGTAGAATCATCTTAAGTACCTGATCACTCGAATCAGATGCCTTACTTACATATGCGTGCCCTCCGCACCTCAACTCCATTGCCATCACCTATGGGTGCAGTAGTTTGGCTAGCGCTAACTGATGCGCTGACTGATGCGTTGACTGATGCGCTAACTGATGTAGTTGATGGCGAGGGTATACTGGTGGTGGTAGGTGTCAGACTAACATGAGTCTGATTGTCGAGCGTTGGCCGGCTTTCATGGCTTGCGTTAGCTTGAGCAGGCACTGCCACGGAACGGTGAGAAGATAAGGCAGGCACAGCCGCATTATCCGCGCTTCTCAGTTTGGACGATGGGAGTCCGGCCCGTCTTGGTCGTGCTGTTAGTCCGGCTTCTTCGATGTGTTCATCAGAGGGCACAGAGGTCACAGATGAGGCCATGGTGTAAAGTTTTGTATATCTAAGTGTTATCTGGTGGGATCACAGATAACATATCGAGGCTGAAAAACTATGTAGTATATATGTTCGGCAGTAGGTGCCGAAGCCGGGGCCTCACGGCCTGCCCAAGGCCTACAACCTCAAGAGCCAGGCCGTGAGCCCTCATGAGCCCACCATAAGGCCCAGCTCGGCTTAGCAAAAAGACGGCCTGGCTCACACAGCCCAGGGCTTCGAGCCGGGCCTTGCCCATCACTACGTGAAGCTAAGACCAACCACTGGGCTGAATGGTTGGAATCCCTCAATGAGACGACGGTGTGGACGGCGGCTAAGTATGCTAACAGTGAGCCCACAGATGCGGGCCGCGCAAGGGTACCCAATCTCAAAGCAAAACTAAGAGGTAGTGAAGACAACACCACCGCCACAACCAACGACCAGAAGAGCCGCATGTTCTATGAAGCCCTATTCCCAGAGAAGCCGCTACAGGACGTGGTGCTAGGCGATTTCACATACCCCCCGCCAAAATGGGAATTCAAGCCAATAACCAACAAACAGATCGAAAGAGCGATTGACAACATGGCCCCATACAAGGCAACAGCTCCAGACACCGCGCCAAACTGCGTTTTCAAGGAAGCCAAGCAGATCCTACTACCACACTTGGGACCGCTTTTTCGAGCAACCTTCGACCTCAACTACTACCCAGACTCATGGGCGTGAACCATGACGGTCATCCTAAAGAAGCCAAGCCGGCCAAGCTACGAGTCCCCCAATGTGTGGAGACCAATCTCACTCTCGAACGGGTTTGCTCGCCTACTCAATGCATGCATTGCTAACGAAATTACAAATAGATGCGAGATGCATAACATTCTGCCAAAAAACCACTTCGGAGCTCGCCTGGGCCACACAACAACACAAGCGGTCCACTATCTAACCACGACAGTCAAAGACACATGGCGGTCGGAAGAGGAAAGTTGTCTCAGCGCTATTCCTAGACGTAAAGGGTGCCTTCCCAAGCGTCAGCATTGACAGATTGGTACACGACATGCGCATAAGGGGCATCCCCCAACAGATCACCGACTGGATAGTGCGCAGAATGGGCAACAGGAAAACACAACTCAAGTTCAATGACTACGTATCTGACGTTTTCATCATCACAAACGGTCTCGATCAAGGCGACCCACTCTCACCCATTGCCTACATGTTGTACAACTTGGACATCCTAGACGTGCCAAACCTGAAAAACGGTGAGGACGCTATTTTATTTGTAGACAACACAACGATTCTCGCGATAGGCTGCAACTACACAGAAACTCATCGAAAGATTGAAGACATGTTACACAGGCATGATGGTATCCTACGATGGGCGGACACGCACAACTGTACCTTTGGCATAGAAAAATTCCAACTCATTGACTTCCTGCAGGGAAAAAACATCACGACAGGTAGAGAAGGTGAAGGTGAATCAATACTCATACAAGGACACGAGGTCCGACCACAGGAATCGGCAAAACTACTTGGGGTCTCAATCGACTGCTGGCTCAACTGGAAAACACATATAGCAGCAGCCCTGGCAAAAGGCGAAAAGTGGGTCAACCAATTTGGCCGCTTAGCTCGTGTCAGCAAAGGGATCAGCCCCGCCTTTGTACGCCAGCTTTACCTCACCATAGCAATGCCCCGAATACTCTACGCCGCCGACATTTTCCTCTCTCCTCAAAGGCGCCACAAACTAACATCGCCCAACCCAAGTCCAACCTACAATGTCACAGTCATGCGCCAGCTTGCGACGGTCCAGCGGCGAGCATCAATAATGATCACAGGTGCCATGAGAACCACGGCGAGTACCGTCCTAAACCTGCTGTCAGACCTACTCCCAATACACCTAGCAGTCGACAAATGGCGCTACAATGCAGCCCTTAGCCTGGCAACAATACCTAAGGGACACCCCCTACATGGTATGGTGCACTGCACAGCGCGACGATACGTAAAAAAGCACCCCAGCCCCCTACATGAGCTCTTCCACATGTACAATATCAAGCTGGACGCGATGGAGAAGGTAACGCCCATACGCCACCTCAATTCGTGGGACCCGGACATAAAAACCATCATCCCAAACAACAAAGACACAGCTATCACGCAGTGCAGCAGAGACAGGGCCAAATATCAAATATTCTCAGACGGATCCTTAACAAAAGACGGCGTTGGCGCCGCGGCGGTGATATATAAGCAAGGAAAAAGAATGGCGCTCACACAATTTCATCTAGGGCCTACTACAGAACACACAGTTTACGAGGCGGAGTGCGCTGCGATGGCCCTCGGGGTCTTCTCAATCAGGAACAGGCGGAACGTGAAGTCCGTCACGATTAACATTGATAACCAAGCAGCCATAATAGCATCCACGGATAACAAGCAAGGGCCAGGCAAGTACATTCTAGATGAATTCTACAAGCAGATCAATGCACTTAAACATAGGAACAACAATGTAAGAATAAAAATCAGATGGACGCCAGGCCATGTTTAAAGGGGAATGAGGAAGCAGATGTGGCAGCAAAGGCAGCGAGTGCGGGCACATGCAGCGCCAAGATGGCACTCCTGAAGCTGTTCAGGAGACCACTGCCAGCTAGTAAATCCGCAGCGAAACAGCAATTCGGCTCAAAAGTAAAGGAAGCAGCGCTGGAGGCCTGGCGTATGGCCCCTCAAGCGAGGAGGCTCAAAGGAATCATCAGCTATGAAAGCGGTAAAAGGTACAGGAAAGCCTTGACGAAGGCCGGCCGCCGCACAGGCAGCATATGGACGCAACTCAAAACGGGCCACATCGGCCTAAACACACATCTTCACCACATCAATATAAGCAAAACCGCAATCTGCCCAGGCTGCAAGCAATACAACGAGACGGTGGACCACCTGCTACGCCACTGCCGAGCCTACAACGAACCGCGGGCCCAACTCCGTCGAATGGTTAAACGTGACATGACAAGCCTCAAAAAACTTTTGGGTAACGACAGCAATATGACCTATGTCACCGAATTTGTCAGAAAAACAAAGCGCATAACATGGCTGTCAAAACAGGACAAAAAACAGGCGACAACGCAAAGCGACCTATTCAACGGTTACAGACACACGGCAAGGATGCACCAGAGGAACGGTACAGGGCGAAGGGAGCGCAGCACCCAAAACTGCTAGGGATTGGCACGGGTTGGCTAAACCCGTGCGGGTCACATACCCGCACCCATTGAGGGTACGGGTGGGGGTCCACACTCTGAGGACCCTCATTGAAACCCGTACCCGTGACATGGGTTTGGGTGCGGCAGGCAAGACCCGTGCCTATACCCACACCCATGTCAGGTTAGGGCGGGATGCGGCATCGGTCATAGTTCAACGTAATGCAAACGACACTACTTTAGCGTTGAAATTAACTCAGTAGTTCCCAGCTAGCGTGAAACATATTCAGCAAGCTTAGTTAGCGTGAAACATATTTAGCAAGCTTAGTTAGCGTGAAACATATGTTAGCAATCTTAGTACGGTCAATGGTGAAACAGCTTGTGGGTAATATATAAGTGACAAGAGGTGTTTGCGACGTGCAACGTACCTTCAGACATCATGCCTTTGGACACCACTGCCAGTAAACGAGTTCCCAAGTTGACGGAGAGGGCGAACCCAGCCATATCCAGCTCTAGGAAGTGTCGCTTGTCATTGTCGAGTCAGGATGAGACTCATGATACCCCCAGACAGCATGTACGCACCGACAATGCATCACCTGTGACCCCTGATGCGCAGGCCACTCCCCCTGTCAATGCTACACCACCAGCAACCACCCCTGCTTCATCTGACTCTGCAACTCGTAACCCGAGCGCTACCGACGGACCTGAAGAATTAGGCGACACTGATGAGACAAATAGCTCAGTGAACACGTCTACAAACACATCCGATGGTCCTTTACCTGTTAACGGGACCCCTGAGGCACAGCTGAGTATGTTGCCTTAAAGTTACATATAACTGAGAAATTAACTTGGAGTCAGAGCGTTTACAGAAGGAGTGGTGCTCACCCATCTATGCCTTCTTCCAACCAAACCCGAAAATCGTCGAAATAAATGACCGCCGTGCCCACGAGTTCAAGTGCAGTGGCCGAGGGTGTAAGGCTACAGTGCGCCGATTCCTTGATAAGAGGGATGCGTACTCCACTGGGAATATGCGAAAGCATGTTAAATCATGCTGGGGTGCTGACGTTCTGGCCGCAGCTGACAGTGCGAGGGACTTGGAAGAGGTCCGGACGAAGATTGTCAAGGATGTTCTGCAAAATGGAAGTATTACAGCAGCATTCGAGTGAAAAAATATTGTTACGTACTCTCACCGCCAACACACGAAGGTGGAGATCAGGTATGAGTCGCTTACTGTTTCGTTGTGAACAAATGTTGACATCAGGCCACGGAAGGGCCGAAATGGTCCGTTGGGTGTGTGAAGACCTACGGCCTTTCCAGATCGTGAAAGATCAAGGCTTTCGATGCCTGATGAAGACAGGCCGCCCCGAGATATATATACCCTTGGCGGAAACGATTTCTCACGATGTTAGGCTTATCTATGCACGTACTCGTGAGAGATTAACGAAAATGCTGCAAAAACACAAAGGAAGACTCAGCTTTTCGACTGATGGTTGGACTTCACCAAATCATCGGGCATATGTCGCGTTCATGGTCCATCTAGAGCATGAGGGATCGCCGTTAATGTTACCACTCGATATCGTTGAACTGGCCCAAGTAAGTCAGCATACTTCACATTGTATTACTGCTCACTCACCAGAATTATAGTCCCATACAGGTGCAGAACTTGCGGCAGCATTTGCCACTGTTCTTGAAGAGTACAACTTGACGGAGAAGGTTCTAGCAGTGACGTGCGATAATGCGAGTAACAATGATGTAATGATCAGGGAGCTCGCCGAGTTAGTGCCTGGGTTTGAGGGGGAAGCAAGCCATACACGTTGCTTCCTCCACGTCATCAATCTCGTTGCCAAGTCACTTATTCATCAATTTGATGCGCATGGCAGTCAGACTGGTGTTGAT
The DNA here is from genome assembly GCA_015039365.1 of Amanita rubescens. Lineage (NCBI taxonomy): Eukaryota > Fungi > Basidiomycota > Agaricomycetes > Agaricales > Amanitaceae > Amanita > Amanita rubescens. The sequence goes on from WION01000066.1 coordinate 40,648, forward strand.
GATGAGCAGCAGGAACTTACAGATGAACCTGATATGGAAGATTCGCCCTCCAACGCTGCAGCCGCAGATGAATCCGATGATGAGGACACAGCCACCGATGATGATGATGGGTTTGTCGACGAGGTTGAAAAGATGGATGAGACCGAGAAGGACCTTCACAAGTATATGATAAGACCTGTCAAAGTCATTCTTCTTAAGGTGAGCACGCCATCCGAATCGAAATCAAACCTTGTGACTTACTTCAATCCTAGCTTCGAAAAATCTCCTTCAAGATCATCAACTCCACAACCATCCTTTTACCCGTGTGGAAGCAAATCCTGAAGGATGTCGATGGTAAGGAAACCATCATACCACGGGATGTCACAACACGGTGGAACTCGACCTATGATATGCTTGAGTACTGCGTGAGGTACCGTGCGGCCATTGACAGAGTCACGCAGAGGCGAGATTTAGGGCTCCGGATGTTCGAGTTGACGGACGAGGAGTGGAAGCTTGCTGAGCAGTTGCGTGACAGCTTGAAGGTATGTTTCTTCGTTAGATCCGCATAGCACCTGCACTCACGCCATCACTTGACCTTATCGCCGCATCTCTCCTGCTATCATCACACCTGTCCTGCTATCACCGCACGTCTTCTACTCACGCTGTCATCGGAATTGAACCTGCCGCTGCGCTTGCACCACCGTTGTACCCTATTGCAACCCACTCCGCACTTCCATCACCATCAGATCTTGAAGGATGCGACTCATTTCTTCTCTCGCCCTATGCCAAACCTCGCCCGTGTCATCCCTGCGATGGATCACATCGAAGAAACACTTTCAACAGGTTCTCGCGACCTGTCCAACGATCCAGCAATATGCGCGGCGCTCACAATCGCTCGGAAAACATTGAACCGCTACTATGGGTTGACCGATAGCTCAGAGGTTTACTGTATTGCAATGGGTGAGTTGCATTCATAGCTTTCTGAGGTGCTTTCAGGCTCAATCATTCCCATTACATGTGCTGAATAGTACTACACCCCCGGCACAAACTCAAGTACTTTCAAACCGCACAGTGGGATGACGAGTGGATTAAAACAGCTGAATCCCTTGTTCGTGACGAGTTTGAGCGATCCTACAACCACACGAATGAAACCGACATCGAGATTATTGACGGCAACACCGAGGCCAGCACTGAAACGGTTAATACGTCCAAGGTATGCGTTCATCTGAGTCTCATGGTCACATTTAATCTAATGGAAGGAATATAGAACATCTTTGACAACCTCCCTGCTCTCGCACCCCCAAAGGCATCAAACGTAGTCTCTGAGCTTGATCGCTACCTCAAATTGGATGTAGAAGATGTCAATAATGCTATTACTTGGTGGTACGAGCGCCGCGCGCTCTATCCCAATTTATCGCGGATGGCACTGGATTACTTAACAATTCCCTGTGCGTACTACATTATTCATTCATACGATCAAAGCTAACACTACGTCTAGCGACATCTATTGATGTCGAGCGTTTCTTCAGCCGTGGCCGACTCCTGCTTTCCCATGTGTGATCCCGACTCTCTGCTCATACAACAGCTGCTATATTGTGTCTCGGACATTGGAGCCATGTTAATTTAATTAAAAACGAGGATATACTAAAGGTTACTTCACTTCCAGATGTTGTTTCTGATGGAGATATTATAATACTTGATTAGAATTTAACACATACTACTATACTAGTACTACTTTAATTCATAATATATGTGAATTTCCCTTCGTCACCAGGTATAACCCGTGCGGGTGCGGGTATGGGTGCGGATGTGGGTGTGGGTGCGGGTCAGCTTGTCCTGTACCCGTGTCCAAACCCAGACCCTGAGTGAGGGTGTGGGTATGTCACAGGGTATGGGTATGGGTATGCCCCGGGATACCCAGGGGTGTACCCAAGCCAATCCCTAAAAACTGCAGGGAACAAGCAGCGGTGGCTAGGGATCAAGGAACAGTAAGGGAAGAGCGGAACACATACGCCAGAGGAGACATACGCAGCTGGCTCACAGTAGGCAACAGGAGACGAGAGAGAAGGATGGGGGAGCCCGAGAGGGAGGACGGGGCAAGTGAGGCGCAGCGTAGCGCGGGGGGAGAGGACGAGAACAGAACGATGGGGAGAAGAGCGGGGCGGGGCAGGTGAGAGGCAGCGAGGTAGGGGGACTGGGAGAGAGGTGATGAGAGGCGAGGTGAGAAGACGATGAACAGCGCACAGAGTGCGCAATTCCGCATCCAGGCTTCAACCACGCTACAACCACCAACACAAACTCCACGCGCGCCAGAAATTGTTATGATCACGTCGATCTCCACCTACAATGTGTCCACGCTATGAGCGCTTGACAAAGTAGACTAAGTCCAACGGACAGGTCAAACAATAGATGAACAAATAAGCTAAGTGATAAGACGACTAGAAGAAGTCTTATCCTTGAGAGCGATAATGAACGGAGTAGGAACGACGTTCTTTAGGTGAGATGGGATGTGATATTGACAAAGACAAACTAAGTCGAACTTAAGGTTCGACGTTACAGTACATCGGTTTATATACATGTACAGAAACACAGCCGTATCGTAAGTAGAACAAGGGTGATAGCAAGTATAGGTAAAACAGGAGGTATAAGGGATGGTACACGTATGAACAGGGGGCTGGGCATAGGGTAAACGGAATGGGGATTGATAAGGGAACGAGGTAGTCTGTTTGATGAACATAATGGGGATGTGACGAGGGGATAGGCATATACAAAAAAGTAAGCATGTCCGACGTGTCATGTAATCATAATGTAGGAGTCCGTACCGTGTTTGTAACACTAGCTCTCCTCTATGTTGTTGACCGCAACAACAATATGCGGGTATCCTCTAGGTGTCGAGGTTGTGGCGGGCATCTTCATCGTCGTATGGATGATAGCCGGCAGAGTTGTCGACGAAGACGGCGAAGTCATTCGTCTTGATTCCATCCTCCTGCGTTCCAGTCGGTGGGTGTGTCCGTATACGTTTGGACGAGTTCTTCGTTATTGGCCTCAAGCGAGTTGAGGAGCTTGTGGAGAACCTTGAGACGTCGGTTCTCTTCTTTGAGGAGCTTGATGATGCGCTCCTTGGATTCGTCATCGGGACGAGGGACTGTTGGCGGTAGGGATGTGGCGGCGAAAAGCCGGACGTGGGACTGGTAGTGAAGGAAATCCGAGATTTCCTGGTGGATGTGGGCGAGGCGTTCTCGACCGTCGAAGGCGCCGATGCTAAAGGCGGTGGGGGTGGAAGCCGACGCGGCGTTGGAGACGGTGGGGGTCTGTTGGGTCTGTTCTGCGTTCCCTTCCATAGTCGATAAAGGTTGTGTTGGGGAATGAGTGAGCGTCCGAGGTTCTTAAATCTTTCAGCGGTCTGGGCGACGGGCGTGGAAGGTATAAGATTCTGATGGAGATCTAATTCCATCATGACGTGGGCAACTTCTTCATAGGCGTTGTGAGAGAGTTGCTGCGGTTTAGCTCCTTTGGTAAACAGATCTTCTGTCCATGCGGTAGTCCGTCTAGAAGATTCGGCGATTTCCTTGATTCGATCTGCTAGATCTGCTAAGGCGATTGCTCCGACTTCGGTTCGGTTCGTAAGCTCCAAGATATGCTGTGCATCTGGTGTGATCCTATGAGAGTCAAAGTTATGATGGATGGCGACGAGATCGTTGGGGTCGTCATTAAGGATAAATGGAGGATGTATTTCATTCCTGACGTCCGAGATGGCTTGTTCGTAGAAGCGTTCTACGTCAGCGGCGAGGATTCGGCGTAAGAGGTCGATTCCGAATTGGTGGATGGTGCATCCGTGAGAGAGTTTGGTGTACCATTCCATGCGATCTAAGTTGGTCCAGATTTCTATAAGATCTGCGCAGTGATAGTTGTATCGTTCTCGAGCGTTGACGATGATTGCCTTGGCGAGTCTTGCGTCTGAGAGAATGCGCCAGAGTCTGGTAAGTCGTTCCAGTTCCTGAGAATTGATTGGCAGGCCGGAAAGTCTTTTAATATCGTCAATAGTCTTTCGCATAAGAGCTGAGCTGTTATAGTCTGAGAATGTCGTAAAGATCGTCTGAGGTTCAGAGGGAGTGATGTCTGCCATGATTCGATGACTGCCAGGGCTAGCTGGGTCGTTATCATCGCTTCTGTCGCGAAGATCGCCAGTTGATTCCTTGTCGAATTCGGCAAAAGAGTCGGGGTTATGATATACCTTTCGCATGTTATCAAGTATTTTCCTAGTTCTCCTTGTATCTTCATTATGTCCTCTGTTATCTTGATCTTCTGTGGTATCGTGAGGACTCGTAGCTCGGCTTGTTCTGGGTGAATCATCAGGTTGATTCTCTTTGTCAGAATCTGAAGCGCTGTGATAAGGAACGAGACGTGGCCTATTGGGTTCAGTGATCGTTGTCCTTCTGCTAACATCCGGATTACTGGGTGTATCGGAGGATTCGATTGTGGCGGTGGTGTTGTCGTTGTTGTCTGGGTAAAGACTGAGTACGTAGGCGGTTCCGGTGATGGTGCTCTCGTCGTTGTTGGCGAGATTGTGGGTGAGGTTCTTGTTGATTCCATGATTCATAGGTAGTTTCTGGGCGTTTGTAGGTGTAATCTTTGCTCATTCAGAGTTTCCTACGTTTCTTATATTCGTCAAGGATATCCTCGGCGTTTGACAAGTTCTTTTGGGGTTCCCAAGTGTTTTCGCTTGTATCATAGCCTTTCCATTTGACGAGAAACTGTAATTGACGTCCGATCTTTCGGTGTGCGAGAATAGCTTCTATTTCGTATTCTTCTGATCCTTCTATTAGATCGGGTGGTGGACGTGTATCGTTAGGTCCATGGAATTCTGTTTCTTTAAATGGTGATAGTAGACATGCGTGGAAAACGCTGTGTATCTTCCATTGTTTCGGTAAGTCTAATTGATAGGTGACAGGTCCTAAGACTTTCTTTATCTTGAAGGGTCCTTCTCGTTTGGGTGCGAGTTTACGTGACTGATAAGGAATGCGTAGGTTCTTTGAATCTAGCCAAACCTTTTCTCTTTCTTTGAACGGTTTAGAGTGTTTCATCGTTCGTTGTGCCATTTTGAGGCGTGCAAGGTCGTGTGCTGCCAGAGCTTCTTCTCTTGCTTTGATCAGGAGTCTGATGCGTTCGTCTGCTACAGGGGTAGCCGACTGTTCTGTAACCTGGGGTAGTGCCACAGGGTTAGATCCATATATGAGATAGAACGGTGATTGTTTCAGTTCTTCATGCGTTCTAGAATTATGAGCGAATTGCGTGATAGGAAGTATCTTATTCCATTTGTCTGGTTCATAAGCGCAGAATATGCGGAGGTATACTTCAAGTATGGCATTATAGCGTTCTGTTTGTCCATCTGTTTGAGGGTGAAAGGCGGTGCTCATCTTGTGTTTGATCTGTAGTGCACTGGTTATCCCTTTGAAGACTTTTGCTGCGAATTGCGGTCCTCTGTCAGATATCATGATGTCTGGTAATCCGAAGTTCTTGAAAACTTCTTTGATGTAGAGGTCGGCGGTTTCGGCTGATGTAATGGTTTTATTACAGGGACATAGAATTACTCCCTTTGAAAGTCCTTGGTCGACCACGACAAAGATAGAATCAAAACCGTCACTAGGTGGTAGATCGGTGATGAAATCCATGGTAATCTGTTGAAATGGTCGGTGTGCGTGGGATTTAATCGGCATTAGGGGTGTGGCGGTAGGGTGTGTATTAGGTTTCATCTGTTGACAGGTAAGACATCCGTCGATAAAACTTTTGACAAGTGTTGTCATTCTAGGCCACCAGTAGTGTTCCCTTAGTAGGCTAAGTGTTTTGAAGAATCCAGGGTGTCCTGCACTCGGTGCTTCATGGTATTCTTTGATAATAGATCGGCGAAGATCGGAGTCTAATGGAACGTATGCCTTATTTTTGAATAGGATGATTCCGTTATCTTCGGTCCAATCGGTGATTGCTGTGCGAAGGGGCGCTGTTCCTTTCTCCTTTAAGCATCTTCTAATGGTTTCAGCAAACTCGTCGGTTTGAGTTGCATTCTTTACTTGATCTCGGAGATCTTCGGCGATGACTTGAATGAATAATGAGTCAGGGAGCATCATGACTGTTTCGTCATCTTCTTCTCCATTGGTGTGATCAGGTCGGCGGGATAAGGCGTCCGCTTGGGTTAATTTTGCTCCGGGTACGTGAATTAGTTGGTAATTATATCTTGAGAGATTATTCCACCATCTTGCTTGTCTAGCTGTGAGACGTTGTGGTGCGCGGTAGTAAGTTAAGTTTTTGTGGTCGCAGTGTATAGTGAGTGTGTGTTCTGCTCCAAGCAGTAGGTATTTCCATTCGTCAAGAGCGTAAATTATGGCAAAGAGCTCTCGGTCGTAGATTTGCCAGTTTCGTTCAGTAGGCGTAAGTGCGTGTGAGAGATATCCACAAGGGTGTAAGTCTCCGTTTTCGTCTTTCTGCATTAAGGCGGCTCTGACAGCCCATTTAGATGCGTCCGTTTCAAGTATGAAGGGTTGATTGACGTCTGGCATCTTTAGTACTGGTGCTGTTACGAAACTTTCCTTTAATGAGTCGAAGGCAACTCTACATTCTAGTGTCCATTCCCATATCTTGTTTTTCTTCGTTAAGTCGTGAAGGGGTCGTGCGAGGTGCGCGAATCCGGATATGAAACGTCTGTAGTAATTTCCAAATCCAAGAAACGAGCGTACTTGTTTAACTGTTGTCGGAGGGGGCCAGTCTCTGATTCCAGCGAGTTTTATTGGATCCATTTTTATCGTGTCTTTCGTGATTATCATGCCTAAGAAGTCCACTTCCTCGGCGGCAAATTTGCATTTTTCAAGTTTCAGGTAAAGATCGTGTTCTTTTAATTTTGCGAGTACTAGCTTTGTTCTTTTCTCGAGTTCTTGTTTGTTGCGCGCGTGTATCAAGATGTCATCCATGTAAATGGCGATCCATCCTTCGTTCATGAAGTCCCTGAAGTAATCGTCCATCATAGCTTGAAATGTTGCGGGCGAATTGCGTAATCCAAAGAACATAACTGTCGGTTCGAATAGTCCTTTATTCGTGATGAATGCGGCTTTCCATTCGTCTCCTTCTTTGATGCGAACATTGTTGTATCCCCATCTGATGTCTAGTTTCGTAAAGTATTGCGATCCTTTAAGTTGTAGCATCAGATCGGATATGAGTGGTAAGGGGTAAGAGTTTGGTTTCGTGTGTTCGTTCAAATATCGGTAATCTTGGCAAGGTCTGAGTGTTTTGCTATCCTTCTTTTCGACATAAAAGAATGGCGCTGCTTGCGGAGATTTGGATGGTCGTATATATCCTTTAGCTAGTTGTTCTTTGATCCATTCGTCAAGCGTATTTTGTTGTAATGGTGATATTGGGTAGATCTTCCCTTTCTTTGGTATAAAATCTTCGCGAAGTTCAATTGCGTGATCCCATGATCTGCGGTCTGGGAATCGTTCTGACGCTTGTTTTTCAAATATCTCTTTCCATTCGAGATACTCAGGAGGTAGCGTGATTTCCTTCTGATTGGTGTTGTACTTATGTTCCATTTGTTGAGCTGGTGAGTAGCGATTAATCGTGATCTCGTCATAATCTTCTTCAGTCCATCTTCCTATGTCTTCAAATGGTGGTTTCCAACGTAGACTCTTCTCTTCTGGTCCTTTGTGTGACAACAAATACCGAATTACGACGTCTTCTTCCCATTTAGGCATTGCTTCTTTATCGAGTCGATGCAAGATGCTCCGTATTGATGCCTTCCATTCGTCTTCTTTGGAGTTACGGAACTCCAGAGTTCTATTCCTCCAGCTTATGATTGGGTCATGCTTCTCGAGCCACGGAAGCCCTAGTATCAAGTTTTGATCGCCAAGCGAAGTGACCAAGAACCATTCGGTCATCTTCTTTCCATTGATATCGATGGTGATCAAACACTTGTCAGAAATTTCTCCATTTGTATTGTATGTGCCGTCAACGTTCTTGACTCGGATCGGTCTTGCGAGTTTCTTCTTTCTCCATTTATAAGCGATTGATGAATTGATAAATAAACCTTCTGCACCGCTGTCGACCAGTGCAGTCATTGATTCAGTGTTGTCTTCGGTTTCAACTTCGAGGGGAATAGATAATCGATTGCTTGAAATAGAACGTACTATTACAGGTGATATCGAAAGATCGTCTTTTGGAGTTGAATCCGAAGTTATGGGACAGGCATCCACTGACATGTGTCCCACTGTCAAAAATCCGGTTTATCCGCGTTGATAAGGAGGTTGATACGTTGATCTGGAGAGAGTTTCTTTAACATAGCGCGTATCGTTCTGTCGCTAGTGTCTTCTTCTTCTTCTTCTTCTTGCTGGCTAGACTCTTCAACGTTTTCATAGTTACTGCCGTCGTCATCCCTTTCGGTTGCTCGAATATGACGACCGTGTGCGAATTTCTTTCCTTTCTTTCCATTAAACTTCTTCTTCCCTTTGTAAGATCCTTTATCCTTCCTCATGGGGCATTGTCCTGACATGTGGTCCGGTTTATGACATATGAAACAAAGTCCATCACGGATATGTCGGGTTCATTCATCCTTTGATAACGCGCCAAGAATTATTGCATCGAGATCCATATCCCATTCGTTTCGAGGGGGTTTGTGTGAAGATGTTCCTCCTCTGTTGGTTGCTAGAATGCCAATACGTGTTTCAGCATTGTATGCTCTGAGTGCTCCTTCGTACCATTCGTCCAAGGTTTTGGGGTCTCTCATTACGACTGCTCTGTATGTGTTGGCGTCGAGTCCTTGTCCAAACATGTGGGTAGCGGCACTGCCTGTGATTCCAGCTTTCTTTATTAGTTCTTTGAATAAACCAACGTATTTTGGGATTGAGATTCATTTTCCTTTCTTGTCTTTGCGTTTTTGTAGCTGTACTAATTCTGTGTACGCATTTCCGGGTGAATCTATTTCTTGCCAATTATTGAGGAATCTGGTTTTGAATCCTGTCCAGTCATTCCATGTTATTTCCGTCTTTGCTGCATCGTTAAGATCGTCGTTTTGATTGCGTCTCCAGTTCTCAGCTTTATCGGTTATCATAGATAACGTCAGTCTGATTTTAAGTCTATCCGTGTTGATGCGACCTGGATTGAGATCTAGGAATAGCTCCATTCGATCTATGAAATCCTGTGCTTGAGATCGCTTTCCTGTGAAGGTAGGGATTTCTCCTAAGAGACTAGGAATCGGTTGTATTGCTGGTGTCGTCATCGTAGCTATTGGTGGTTCTGGAGGTGGTGTAGGCGGTTTCTGTGGTGGTACTGGTGGTCCTGGACTAGGGTCGGGTTTAGGATCGACTTCTATGTATTGAAGTCCTGGGGAATTCGGTTTCTCCTGTTCTGTTTCAAACGGGTTGAAATCGATTGGGCTAAGTAAGTTTGGAACAGTTTTGTCTTCCGACTCGGAAAGGTCACTGGAACTTTCGAATTGCTGATCGGGGTTTTCGTCACTTGATTCGGTTCCTGATTCGTTTTCTTCTGTTACTCCAAAAGTTTTACTTTTTGGTGTAGTTTTGACTGCTGCTTTCGGTGTAGAGACTGCGCTTCTGTGCTGTAGGCTTTCGGGCAAGTTATCTGGGTTTCCTTCTATCCACTTTGGTCCTTTGAAGAAATCGTCTGGTACAAATTCGTATGTGAGTTCTGATTCAGGGCCTGGGTTATATCCTCCCCAATGTTTAGTATTTTCGTCGAATTCGACTTCAAATCCTAGGAGATAGTATTTGTCGTTGAATCGATGATAGAATGCGTTGTTGGGTGGTCTATTGGCTCTCTGTGGTATCCAAAACTCTGATGTTGGTACGAGACTGTGGTCTTTTGAATATTTCCAAAGGTGGTCCTTAGGGTCGTTGTAGATAGCGATGTGATTTAGATAATAATGTCAGGCTCTTGTTCCTCTTGTAGCACGATTAGGCGGTGTTCTCTGTTGATCCGAAATTGTTGCAAGCTGACCGGTAACCTACGGGCCGGTTCTCCGGAAGTTCGATAGTTATCTTGTGTTTCACCAACGAGGTAATACTCGGGTGTCGTTTGATAAGTTCGACTTAATTGTTATGATCACGTCGATCTCCACCTACAATGTGTCCACGCTATGAGCGCTTGACAAAGTAGACTAAGTCCAACGGACAGGTCAAACAATAGGTGAACGAATAAGCTAAGTGATAAGACGACTAGAAGAAGTCTTATCCTTGAGAGCGATAATGAACGGAGTAGGAACGACGTTCTTTAGGTGAGATGGGATGTGATATTGACAAAGACAAACTAAGTCGAACTTAAGGTTCGACGTTACAGTACATCGGTTTATATACATGTACAGAAACACAGCCGTATCGTAAGTAGAACAAGGGTGATAGCAAGTATAGGTAAAACAGGAGGTATAAGGGATGGTACACGTATGAACAGGGGGCTGGGCATAGGGTAAACGGAATGGGGATTGATAAGGGAACGAGGTAGTCCGTTTGATGAACATAATGGGGATGTGACGAGGGGATAGGCATATACGAAAAAGTAAGCATGTCCGACATGTCATGTAATCATAATGTAGGAGTCCGTACCGTGTTTGTAACAGAAATGGCGCGTTCTTTTCTAGCGGAAGATGAAGACAACCACACGTATATTATGACAAGAGTACCACATTAGAGTATGCCCTACCATGCGCTACAAGCGCCACGGGGCTTAAACAAGGAGTATAAAATAAAAAATAAAAAAAACGATGCCGATGCGCACACCGATGCGGACGTCAAGATCGACGACGCTCCCTCCATCGCAGCTATCAACAAAGAATTGGCAAACGCGGCCAACCAATCGGACAACGCGGGCATGGCTACCGCCGCCCCAATGCCAACATCTCGCCCTATCGACTCTGCTCAACACTGCCACGGTGAAGACGCGGAGATGAGCGATGGCTCATCCAACGCTGCACCACTTTCTCGTCCTGCTTTGGCTGCCCTACCCCCTATACCCGTAACCTCTGGCCGGCTTCTTCTGATAACGGAACACAAGCGATTCCATTTGTCCGTCGATAGAGACCGTGAAGCGGGTGGAGAAACGGAAGTTGTGCCTGATTCCGTCGGACAGCTGTCCTTGTCTTCTCCACGTGCTCGAGGATCAGGGACCGGAGGAGGAGGAGTGTCAAGGGCGAGAGAACGTGCAAGGTATACCGTATCTTCCGGCTTTGTTGTCTGCTGGTGCCGATGGTGGGGACTCGGGAGTGTGGATGAAGTTGACAAATTTGAGATGGGTGATGCGATAGAGTGAGTTCAGGCCTTTTCTTTCCAAATTCCTTTATCAAATCATCTTTCGTTAGACATTTCACTTGTTGCTGTTAAAACTAGGGGTAACAAGTCCCTAGCGAGCAGCGCAGTATAGTACATGGAATGTACTACTTACCGAGTGTGGTGTGGAGTTGTTAAGAGCTTACTGGAGCTGGGGCTCAACAGTAGACAGTAGAGAGGATAATAGGATAAGGATTGATGCTACTAGAGTACAGTTTATATACTACTAAACTACAAATAAGTACAAAGAGTCTTATCAGTATGAGTCAAAGGTATTTGACTCATAAGGCGTCATTCCACAGCAATGCACAGCTATTGTACAGCAATGCATAGCTTTGCGCAGCACTTGACTCATCAATTATATTGACTGACTTATCACATTATCAATCTTCAATGTGATAGGTTGATAACCATAACGTATATATGTCTTCTATTCTCATGTCAACATATATTCACATCATCAATAGTTCCATTATTATGATTGGATGATCTCATGAGAATATCGCTAGGATATTCTCATGTCAGAATATGTTCTCATCATCAATCATCCACTATTATGATTGGTAGATGAGTATGAGAATATGTCGAATATATTCTCATGTCAATATATTATCTCACACTCAATCATCCACTATTATGATTGGTTGAGAGACGAGTAAGTAACTGAGCGTTATTATATTAGTTAGTGTAAACTAATGATATCACTTATATTTACTATATACTGTATGTATATCGTATATTATAAGTTCAACAGTTGCCATTTTCTTTCAAACCTATGTACACCACTATCCTCAAGTTATACCGTTTGCTGATGATGCACACACATTCTCCGTGACAGATAAGAAGAGGATTCAGCAATGGACAAAGAACATGACCACGTTGGTGTCACTGTAGGTATTGTAACTGCTGACATGTAGCTGAACTCGATGCGGGACCGGCACTCCCTAGAGGAGGCAGTGATAATACATTACGGATGATGAATGGCATCATGGGTATACTGTATATCTAGCTTCCTACTTTTTTCCTGTTTAATCACAGCCTTTTGTTGGTTTTTATAATGGTTGCACTTGATATTAGTATCATTCTTTTTGATTTAGATATAGATGGAAGGGGCACATGGATTTTGTTATACATGAACAAAAAGGGAAGCATAAATTTCAATCGTCTGAATCAGTATTCTCTGTCATTCACTATCACTGTCCATTGAATCACTATCATATGATGCAGAGGAATCATCATCCCTCAGGTAGGCAGTGTCATCTATTGGACCCAGGTACTTAGCACCATGTGCTAGCAGTAATTGGACAATCTCTTCTGTATTGGCATAGACTCCACTGTTTGCTGCAGCATAAAGTGCACTGCCAAGATTTTCTCCCTGGATATTAACATCAGCTCCACTTTGAAGGAGCATCTCCACAACGTTCTTGTTGCCACGTGATGCAGCCTTGATAAGAGCAGACTCATGCCTTTTATCACAAAAGTTAACATCAGCACCTTGTGAAAGCAGCATCTTGGCAACAATTCCTGTATCAGTATGACAATTATATCTGGATGTAGCAATGAGAGCACTAGCACCATAGGAGCCCTCACAATGTAAGTTAACATCAGCCCCCCATTCAAGGAGTAGTTCAACAATTGACTCATGACCATGAGATGCAGCAATGAGAGCAGAGCTACAGTAGCCCTCACAATGTAAGTTAACATCAGCTCCCCATTCAAGGAGTAGCTCAACAATTGACTTGTGACCACTAGATGATGCAGCAATGAGAGCAGAAGAGCCATTTTTTCCACTACTACGTAAGTTAACATCAGCCCCCCATTCAAGGAGTAGCTGAACAATAGGTGTGTGACCTGTTGATGATGCTTCCATGAGAGGAGAACCATGTGAAGTGCCTGCCTGAATATTCACATTGGCTCCCCATTTGAGGAGCAGTTGGACAATCTCCTTTTTGCCATGATAAGCTGCAGTGTGCAGTGCAGTGCCCCTGTCATGTCCTCCAACTATATTTACATCAGCTCCCCTTTCAAGGAGCAACCTAACAATATCTTCTGAGGCATACTCTGATGCAACATGTAGTGGAGTATGCTTATATCGTGGAGTATGCTTATGTTGATTTAGTACCATATATGCTCCCTCATTGGCATCTACTCCTTCATCCAAAAGTTGCTCAACCATATTTCTGTATCCACATTTACATGCAACTATAAGAGCCTTACCATCATATCCACTGTGGATACTTGGACTTGCTCCATGTTGAAGCAACAGCTCAACAATTTCATTGTAACCCTCTGACATTGCAGCCCAAATGGCATGGCCATAATTTCCTCCCTTTGCATTTACATCTGCTCCATTGTCAATGAGTAACTGGATAATGTTTTTATTGCCCTTGAGTGCTGCATCATGCAGAATTTGCCCCTGAATATTTGGATCTGCTCCTCGTTCAAGTAAAAGCCCAACCAGTCTCTCATGGCCTTCCATTGCTGCAGCACATAAAGCATGACTAACTTGTCTTCTATACATGTTGTAATTCACTTCTCTGCCCCTGTCAAGAAGCAGCTGAACAACATCTACATGCCCTGTCCTTGATGCAGCAAAAACTAGATTATCTGATACAGGCAGATCAGTTCCACTCTCCAAGAGTATTTCAACAATGGCCTTGTGACCAGAGGAGGCTGCACTATCTAGTGCTTGTGCAAGCAATTCCTTCCTGTGCATCATGTTTAACTTTCTTTCATGCACCCAAAGCTCTACTTTTGACAATAAATGCTCAACAACAGCCTTATGACCATATGGTACTGCCCAACGTACAGTGCTAAAAGCTAATTTCATCTTTTTCTTCTCATCTGACTCTGATTCAAGCAGCAATTGAACTAACTTGATATGACCATGTTGTGCTGCTTTTTTCATAGCATTTTTTATCTTCAAATTTGAACCACTGCAATGAATAAGCAGTTTAACAGTTTCTATTTTTCCAGCAGACATTGCCAACTCAATAGCCCTATTTATGCATTTCTGGAGTACATCACTATCTTTTCCACGTTCACACAATAGGCTAACAATTTGAGTTTCACCTCTCCATGATGCTTCTTCGAGAGCCCGACAATACAAATCACTTGCAACTTTAATGTTTCCTTTCTCAAATAGTAGTGTAACCATTTTTGTATGTCCATTGGATGCTGCTCCCTGTAGAGCTTCCATACACTCCACACTGCTTATTGGCTGTGACATCAGCTGTTTAGCTGTTTCAATCAAGCCATGTAGGGCAGCAATTTGAATATAATTTGGATATATCATTTTTATAAAGCTATAGTGTGCTGCCCAGTCAAAGTTGTAAGCATGGACCCAATATGTCAAGTTTTGAGATTCAAACAAGTTAATGATTTGTTTCATAACAGTCAACTCTTGTTTACATGCTAATATATGCTTTGGCCAAAAGTATGCAGCATATTGGAGCAAAGACTTCTTAAATCTTGCTGCAGCAGATCTGTCTTCACCATCAGGGGGAATCACTTGCCTCCTTTGCAATATGTATGTTAGGCTGCACTGTCCAATAAAACAGTGGCCAAAGCAAGGATCCACTTCCACAGATGAGCCTATCTTTCTTTTGTCACTCTGAAAATATTCTTTGACAGATGCATGTGCAAACTGAACAGTTTCATCCTCCATCTTGGTGACAAGGCTTGAACAAATCTTGAGCACATCATCAGGATAATGCAACTTGGCATCCACATCAAATTGCTGGCTTTCCACATCAAATTCAAGAATTATGGCCAATTCCTCTATATGTATTGGCCTTTCAGAGAATGTAAGCCATAGAAGTAGCTTCATGGCATTCATGGCATCTGCTTCTTCAATTCTGGTCAGAATCTGGTCATATATGGAATTCAATGTGGTAGGGAGACCATTAAGCTTTTGTCTCAACATGCTGTCACTTTTGCTGCAATGTTTTAGTTCTTCCAATTGACAGGCAACCCATCTAAACCTATTATAATTATTTCATGATCCAGCATCTGACAGGTGATGGAGCCATACTCACATCCCTTTTCCCTTCTCTATAAGAGTAACTTTGATAAGCTCCTTGGCATGTGGGTTCCATGTTTTGAGCTCAGTTGCATAAAACAGCATATGATCAATATACTTTGCAATGTCCTGATTTACTGGCATGGAAGTGAGATCCAGTTCAGTGGGCATTGCTTGCCTCAAAGAGTTGACAATTGGCAATTCCTTCCTGCTTGTGACAAGGAGGTGGCAACTCCTGATGCCCCACCTATTAATGAGTTTCACAAGGTTAAGTACTTCCTCCACATTGGCACATTCATCAAGTGCATCAATGAATAAGTAGACATCCTGAAATCCAGACAAGTAGGATCTCAACACTTCATATAAGTCATGATCTGATGGTTTTTGGCACCCATTGTTGCATTTTTGAAATAAGTCATTGAGTACTTCTTGGTTCTGGGGAGTAAAAAGGGTGAAAACTAATGAGCAAAGGAGACCTCTTGCAGTTCTTTTGTTCATGTCTGAAACATCACAAAAGAAGTAAGCTAAACTGGAATATTTGTTGTCAGTCTGTTGTTTAATGGCTTTTATCAAGGTTGAACTTTGGAGATGTTAAATGGTAGGTAGCAAACAAAATGCAATAAGCTCACCAGAGAATAGTCTTTCCTGAGCCAGCTACAGAAATGCTTAATTAAAGTACAGAAACCTGATGCTGTACTTACAGATACCATGAATCCACAAGAATGAGTTATCTCTCTGTTTCCATTCCAAATAGATAGGGCTGTTGAGAAGCCATGACCCAGTGTTGTCCAAGTGATTCTTAAGTGCATTATTGAAATTGGTTGATGGATCAGGTGGTGTCAGCCACTGCTTATACTTATCTAGATCACAGTTGGCTTAATTCATAGGACATGTAGGTAATTTATGGTGAAATTTACCAATGCTTGTTTCATGGCTGGCTAATACCTGAGTCAGAAACACTGTCCTGTGTTGACATATTTATTGTACACACTAATGATCTGATTTGCTGCAATTATAGTGCACTTGTCCAACTTGATGCCCTGGGCATGGCCTAAAATATGGACACTAGCAAGCAGGTGGAGGTTTTTAAACTGGATAATCATTGTCACTGTGCATACCCAGCTTGAATATTATTTCCAGTGGATGATGATTGTCTGCTAAGATTTTTATATTTGAGCATGGACTAATAACTATCATGAGATCCATCACACCTGTGCTCCTGAGCTGTATAATTTGAGTCCACTTCCATATCCCACTCCTGAGTAGTGCAACTTGGCTGCATATGCATGTCATCCACCTTCACCCTCTTCATCTCACTTTGAGCCTCAGTGTCAGCCTGGGAGTTGACTGATAGTGCACGTTTGTAACCACTCATTGTGAGAGGATGCGATTGCGAGAGGCAGACGAGCGTGAGGCAGTGCTTGGGTGATCTTGCCGCTGATGTGAGTTTCTCTCACGCCGAGTCCGGATTGACACTCCGATTTATTTACCACGCCAGTTCTGCTCCTCCTCCTAGTCGACGGCATCCAGGAGGGCACGGAGTGTTAAAAGGCTCTCCAGACGAGCATCTCTCGTGTCATGGACACCATTCTGTTATGATGGGCAATCATCGTCGTCCCTCTCCGCTCTATTGCTACGATACGTTGGACCGATTCGCGTCGCAATCATACCTAATCTCGGTCTGCTAGCGAGCATCTCTCTTCGGCCTCCCCTAAGCTCATTCTACTGGCCCCTGTGATCACGAGGACGTCTGACCACTCCCAACCAGCATCACATGCAGAACCCGCCGTGTGATATGTGGCTCCCCGCTGTCATCCTGTCCACATCAGGTTCCTTCCTCCCTTTTCCATATCCATAGCAGTCGTAGCGCGCCGTCATTCAGTGGCGAGAGTCGGGACATCCTGGGCACCCAAATTGTCCAGTATTTGCTTCTCTTACAAGTGAGGAGAAGCTGTTCATCAGGCAGCTCATATTTGTCGGTGATGGTGGCAGGGAGAGGACAAAAGATCTTCAGGCCGGCGTTAGTGGGTTCGAGGTATGCTGGACTTTTTCCTGCATCTATTCGCGTGGTGTTGATGACGTGGCACTAGTATAACTTCATCGCAGAACAATTTCCCCGCCATTATTAACCGAAGTGCACCTCTGGCTCTACTTGGACCCGTCCGCCAAACGGATCAAGTGATAAAGCCCGTACGCATCTCGAGCTGCCGGATCTGGCACATCGTAACAAGTCTCTTTTCCGTATCCATCCGTCTAGCCCCCTTCCTCTCTCTCTATGCCTTCACTCTTCAACCGCCAAACTCGTCACATCTCTTATACTCCAGATATTTCTGTGGAAACTTTACGGGTGTGGAGATCGAACCGGTTCTGCGAACGCGGGATCAACGCAAACCCAGCTCCAACATGGTCGCGACATGCACCAAAGCCTGTGTCAGGCGGTTCATTTTCGTAAGCCAAGCTGGATGCCTTTTCAACTAAGAAGCATGTGGACTAACGCCCGGTGCTGTTGGTCATTTGTCCCCGGCTTTTCAACGTGGACGAGGACCAGAAGGAAGAATGGAAAGTTAAGATACATTTCTACTTGGGACACTGGCGGAGCATCTACGGCGTCCGACAGAAGAGCGTGCAGTGGATGACGTGAGCGAGGGCGGGATGGGAAATTCGATATCGTGAGTCCATCCTTTCGAATAACGACGCATTTGGTGTTCTAATTACCGCATGGCACGATCAGTCACGTCCTTCAAGCTTTGAAGCGCATATATGCAATTCCATTAGTAGCGTTCAACAATACAGCTTTAAGCTGTTCTCTCTTCAACGTGTACCCAACACCGCCGCTTGCCACACCTTCCTCGTTGTCTGTACCGTATATGTCCAAGACGGAAACCGAAGCCCAATATGAAAAAGTCTACCCACAAGCCTTTGTCGTTCATCTTGCCAATGCGTGGCCTGGGTCAGCATGGGGACAGTTTTTTGTCGGGGACGCCGTGTTCTTTAGCTTTATGATAGCCCAGAAAACATGGGCCGCGTCGCCGGATAGATCCGAGAATACTCAAGCGAGCATCAGATTCAGAGAATGCGAAGTGGATGCGGTCCCGCAAGGATAGTTTTTTTCGACAATGTTGGGTTGAACTTGGAAGTTGGAAAAGATACGGGGCGAGGAGTGTGTGGCATTGTTCGATCCCACGGATTGCCCGGGCCATGCGACGGCGAAGCGTGGATCTAATAAACGACCGGCGAGAGTATTTGTGTTGTAGTTTATACGTGTGGAAGAAAAAGTGTTCGGTCGGCCCGGATCCCGATTCGTATGAACACGATCTCGTCGCAACCAACATAGGCACGTCGTCATGCATGCAACGCGCATAATGAGCACAAATGGAACACCCTCTACCCGCAATCGCAACATACATTTGTTTACAGCATCACCCCAGATCCTTCCTCTCCCTCTGCGCCATCCGCTTTTACCAACGTGCTAAGGTTTAAACCGAATCTTAATCTGAACAACGCCGGTAGCCCAGCAAGCGAACAACACAAGCCCCGTGCCTTCTGCTAGTAGCGCTCACCACACTCTTCAACCTCCCACCCAGTTCCCAAACGTCGTCACCAGCGTTCTTCCCAACACAGCACCTCTATCTCATTCGCACCGTCTCATTCCGGGCGGCCTTCCAGTACCCGGCTGGTCCCTCACCAGCCGTCCCTCCCAACTCGGGCGCCGGTGCAACTCACGGCACTCCTTCTGCATCCAACTCATCCCGCACGGGCTGGTCCACGGACACTTCTAGAATGTGACTCGTCGCCATCAACGCTCTAGGCACCAATAACGTTCAAATCCAAAGTCGTCCCTGGCGCCCACGTGGAGACTTACGTCGAGAAACGATATCAAGTCGTCCAGTGTCACGTTTTCGAACGCGTTAGATTGATTCCTGCGAATCAGGAGACCGTTTCAACTTGAGGATGGGGATATTTTGCAACTAGGTGTTCATTATCAAGGTGGATTTATAAGAGTGTAGATCAGAGTAGAGATTGGACGGGAATGACAGGCCAACGCGAAGGCTTTCAAGTGCGACGTTTTTTTAACCTTTTTTCTCCCGTTCCGACGATTATGCGGGTTTGAAAAACGTGAAGAACTTCGCGACCGTTGTTAGCCCTGTGGCGCCTCTATCTATACCCGGTTCCAATACCAAAGGCAGCCCGGACAAAGTTCCAAATTCCAAATTGTCATATGTACGAACTTTACTTTCTTACTACGCCGAATCGATTTGACCCGCCACATGACAGACGTCTATTTGCCCAAGCGCTCTTCGTCGCCCCTATACAAGTGCATCAAACCGCTTATGGAAGCCCATCACCCCGCCCTTTCTTGTTCCGTTTGTCGAACGGACGCAGATCTCGAGGGGAACGTTGAAGCAGAACCAACCGATCTTGACGCCGACGCCGATGGCCCTTCTAGCGGGGCTAACAACAAAGAATTAGACGCAGCCAACCAATCGGACAACGCAGGTGTGGCCACCGCAGCCCCGACATCAATATCTCGCCCTACTGACTCTGCTCAACGTCACCATGATGAGCGACGACTCATTTAATGCACCACCTTCTCGCCCTGCTCTAGTACCCGCACCAGCATCTATGCCCGTAACCTCCGACCGGTTTCTTTCGATAACGTAACGAGAGCAGTTGCATCTGTCCGTTGATAGAGACCGCGAAGCGGATGGAGAGATGGAAGTCAAGCTCGATTCCGTCCGGACAGTGGTCCTTACTTCTTGACGTGCTCAAAGAGCAAGAACAGGAGGGGAGCTTCGAGGGCGAGAGAACGCGCAAGAAGGGATTTCGGGGATGGGCAATATATCTGGCCCATCTGTGGCGGCCACGTACCACAAGACCGTCTCATGTGTAGATAAAGTTGACGAAGTTGAGATGGGGGATGTAGTAGAGTAAGTTCTTCCCTTCCATGGCCTTTCTTTCGAAATTCCCTTATCAAATCCTCTTCATCGATGTTTCACTCCTTCCCATTTTCTTTTAAACCTACGTACACCTCAAGTCATACCATTTACTGACCCACACATGCTCTCCCTAATAGATACGACGGTCCAGAAGAAGACTTGGCGATGGACAAAGAACACAACCACTGTATCGCTGTAGGTATCATCACTGCAACGGTGTAGCTGAACTTGGTACAGAACTTGGTGGGAGTACAGGTCCTGAAGGGTCAATAAGTGGTGGCAATAATAAATTACGGATAATGAATGGCATGAGTATATGTATATACATCTCTAGCATCTTACCTTTTTCCCTTTTTAATCAGAGTCTTTTCTTGGTTGTCTGTTGTGGTTGCACTTAATATTGTATCCTTTTATTGATTCAGACATACATAGAAGTTACTAGGCAGGGGTACATGGACTATGTTATACATGAACAGAAAGGGAAACATAAATTTCAATCATCTGGATCAGTATTCTGTATCATTGAGTCACTATCACTATCCATTGAATCACTATCATCTGAAGCAATGTCATACTCATTTCTCAGGTATGAAGTATCATCTATTGGGCCCAAGTACTTGGCACCATGTGCTAGAAGTAGTTGGACAATCTCTGTATCATAAAAATCACTGTTTGCTGCAGCAGAAAGTGCACTGCCATGTTTTTCTCCCTGAATACTAACATCAGCTCCACTTTGAAGGAGCATCTCCACAATGCCCCTGTTGCCACCTGATGCAGCCCTGATAAGAGCAGATTCATGTCTTTTATTACAGAAGTTAACATCAGCACCTTGTGAAAGCAGCTTCTCAACAATTGACTTGTGACTGTCAAGTTCCCGACTTGATGCAGAAATGAGAGCAGAACCACAATGTTCCCCACCACATAAGTTGACATCAGCCCCCCATTCAAGGAGTAGCTCAACAATTGGCTTGTGACCCTGAAATGATGCTGCCATGAGGGCAGAACCACCATCTCTGCAACGTAAGTTGACATCAGCCCCCCATTTAAGGAGTAGTTCAACAATTGGCTTGTGATCCCCAAATGATGCAGCAGTGAGAGCAGAACTTCCAGTCAGCATATTCACATTGGCTCCCCATTCAAGGAGCAGTTGGACAGTATCCTTTTTGCCATGAAAAGATGCAGTTTGTAGTGCAGTGCCCCCGGGCCAGCGGTATCCTCCAATTATATTCACATTGGCTCCCTTTTCAAGGAGCAACCTAACAATATCTTCTGAAGCATACTCTGATGCAACATGCAGTGGAATATGGCTATGTTGCACCCCATCTTCATTTACTATATATTCTTCCTCATTAGCATCTACTCCTTCACCCAAAATTTGATTTACTATATATGCTCCCTCATTAACATCTACTCCTTCATCCAAAAGTTGCTCAACAAGATTTCTGTTTCCACATTTACATGCAACTATAAGAGCCTCAGCAGCATAACCACTATGGACACTTGTACTTGCTCCATGTTGAAGCAACAGCTCAACAATTTCATTGTAGTCCTCTGACATTGCAGCCCAAATGGCATAGCCATAACTTCCTCCCTGCACATTTACATCTGCTCCATTGTCAATAAGTAATTGGGTAATATTTTTAAAACCCTCAAGTGATGCAGCATGCAGGGGACTTTGTCCATCTTTTCCCTGAATATTTGGATCTGCTCCCCATTCGAGTAGAAGCCTAACTACTCCCTCATGGCCTGCATGTGCTGCAGCACATAATGCATCACTCATGTGTCTTCCATACACATTCATATTTATGCTGCTGTCAAGCAGTAGCTCAACAATGCCTATATGCCCTTCTGCTGATGCAGAGATAACTGCATTAGCTTTTGCCTCCAGGTCAGCTCCATGCTTCAGAACTGTTTTAACAATGCCCTTATGACCAAAGTGGGCTGCACCATATAAAGCTTCTGCAAGCAATTCCTGCCTGTGCATCTCATATGATATTCTTTCATGCCTCAATGATATCAATGGTGCACTAGTCTTGGAAAGATTTGCTTTTGACAATAAAAGGTCAACAATAGCCCTATGGCCTGCTGCTGCTGCCCACCATGCAGCCTTAAGAATCAGTTTCTTCCTTTTCTTCTCATCTGACTCTGTTTCAAGCAACAGTGAAACTAACTCAATATGACCACCATCTGCTGCATTTGTCACAGCACCTTTTATTCTCAAATTTGGACCACTGCAATAAATAAGCAGTTTAACAGTTTCTATGTTTCCAGCAGATATTGCTATTCGGATAGCCCTATTTATGCATTTTTGAAGTACATCACTGTGTTTTCCATGTTCACACAATAGCCTAACAACTTGGTTTTCACCTCTCCTTGATGCTCCTTCAAGAGCATTACAATACAAATCACTTTCAACATTAATCTTTCCTTTCTTAAGTAGCAGCACCACCATGTTGATATGCCCATTGGATGCTGCTCCATTTAGAGCCTCCATCCACCCTGCACTGTTTACTGGCTGTAACATCAACTGTTTAGCTGTTTCAATTAAGCCATGTAGAGCGGCAATTTGAAGATAATTTGGATATATCATATCCCTGTCGCTATATATATAGTGTCGTCTTCTGTAGTGATAGACATAGTTGTGGGCATTGACCCAATATGTCAAGCTCTGAGATTCAAACAGGCTAATTATTTGCTTCATAACAGCTGACTCTTGCTTGCATGCTAAGATGTGCTTTGGCCAAAAACATGCTGCATATCGGAGCAAAGACTTCTCAAATCTTATTGAAGTTAAAGGAGGTGTATCATCATCATTATCATCATCATCATCATCATCATCATCAAAATCATAATCACCATGATCATCAGGAATTACCTCCTTTCTTTGCAATATGTATGCTAAACCACATTGTCCAATAAAACAGTGGCCAAAGTAAGGGTCCACTTCCACAGATGAGCCTATCTTTCTCCTGTCACTCTGAAAATATTCCTTGATAGATGCATGTGCAAATTGAACAGTTTCATCCACCATCTTGGTGACAAGACTTGAACAAATCTTGAGCACATCATCAGGATAATGCAACTTGGCATCAACATCAAATTGTTGCCTTTCCACATCAAATTCTACAATTAGGGCCAAGTCCTCTATATGTATTGGCCTTTCAGAGAATGTAAGCCACAAAAGTAGCTTCATGGCATTCTTTGCATCTGCTTCTTCAATCCTGGTCAGAATCTGGTCATATATGGAATTCAATGTGGTAGGGAGACCATTAAGCTTTTGTCCCAACATATTGTCACTTTTACTGCAATGTTTTAGTTCTTCCAATTGGCAGGCAACCCATTGAAACCTATGATAATCATTCCATAATCCAGCATCTGACAAGTGACAGGGCCATACTCACATTCCTTTTCCCTTCTCCATAAGAGTCACTTTGATAAGTTCCTTGGCACTTGGATTCCATGTTTTAAGCTCAGTTGCAGAAAACAGCATATGATCAATATAATTTCCAATGTCTTGGTTGACCAGCATGCAATTGAGATCCACTTCAGTGGGCATTAATTGGATCAGAGAGTTGACAATTGGCAATTCCTTTCTGCTTGTGACAAGAAGGTGGCAGCCTCTGATGCTCCATCCATTGACAAGTTTCACAAGGTCAAGAACTTCCTCCACATTGGCACATTCATCAATGAATAAGTAGACATCCTGAAATCCAGACAAGTAGGATCTCAACACTTCATATAAATCATAATCTGTTGGTTTTTGAAGCCCATTTTTGCATTTTTTGAATAGCTCCTGAAGTCCTGATTGGTTCTGGGGAGTCAAAAGGGTTAAAACTAATGAGCAAAGGAGACCTCTTGCAGTTCTTTTGTTGATGTCAGAAACATCACAAAAAAAGTAGGCTAAACTGGAAGATTTGCTGTCAGTTTGTTTTTCAATGGCTTGAATCAAGGTTGAACTTTGAAAGGTGTTAAATAGTAGCAAATGGAAATGTAATAAGCTCACCAGAGAATATTTTTTCCTGAGCCAGCTACAGAATTGCTTAGTTGAAATACCGAAACCTGAAGTTGCACTTACAGATACCATAGATCCATAAAAATGAGTTATCTCTCTGTTTCCATTCCAAATAGGCAGGGCTGTTGAGAAGCCATGATCCAGTGTTGGACAAGTGGTTCTTAAGTGCATTGTTGAGATTGGTAGATGGATCAGGTGGTGCCAACCACTGCTTATACTTATCTATAGCACTGTTAGTGCAATATGCATGTAACTTATGGTGAAATTTACCAATGCTGATTCCAGTTTCATGGTTGGCTAATACCTGAGTCAGAGACACCATCAGAACATATTTATTTGTACACATACTAATGGATACCACATCTCGATTTGCTGTAATTATAGTACACCCTTCCAAAATAACACCCTGGGCATGTTCCAAAATATGGACACTAGCAATATATTATGAGCAGGCAGAGTTTTTAAACTGGATGTGCATACCCATCATTTACAGTGGATGGAGATTGTCTAGTACTAAGATGTTTAATATTTGAAAATGGACTAAATTGGGGATCCATCACACCTGTGCTCCTGCCAAGTTGTGTTATTGCAATCCACTTCCATCATATCCCACTCCTGAGTGACAGCGGGCCGAGGCTGCGAATATATGTCATTCCTGTTCACCTTCTTCATCTTAGTCATCGGAGTCTCAGCGGAAGCCTGGGAGTTGGCTGATAGTGCACGTTTCATGCGACCGCTCATTGTGGGAGGATGCGTTAGCGAGAGACGAAGGAGCGGGAGGCAGTGCTTGGGCTATTTTGCTGCTGACGTGAGTTTTTTTCACACGTTCAGCGCGTCCCCGACGTACTAGCGGATTGACTCTCCCGGATCTGTGTACGGCGTACTAGTCGACGGCATCGGAAAATTAGCAGGAAAGGGCTCTGTGACAGCGCCTTGAAAAGAGATCCCTGAGCTCTCGCGTCATGGACACATGGTGGTGCTCTATTGGTACAACACCTTAGGCTCGCCCTAGTGGCTCAGGTGATCACGACCCCACTTGCAACGAGCATCATACGCAGAACCCGCCGTGCGATATGCTGCTCCCCGTCGTCACCCCGTTCGCATTAGGCTCGACTTCTATTTTCCTTGTGACGACCTGGCTCCCTTCCTACCAAATTATAGCTTCCTATACTCCGCATTTCCCATGACCGCAGCAGTCGTAGCGCCCCGTTTATTCAGTGCCAAGAGGTCGGACGAAAATTTTCATCGACGCCCTAATCGCCCGGTGTCTGGCTTCCCTTACAAATGAGGAGAGAGGCCGTTTATCAGACATCTCGTATTTGACCATGACGTGGAGAGACTAGATAATGTTCGGACCCGCGCCAATGTGTTCGAGGTATGTTGGACTTTTTTCCTTCATCTATTCGCGTGGTGTTGATGACGTGGCTCTAGCGTAACTCCGTTGAAGAATAATCTCCCCACCGTTATTAATCCAAGTGCACCTCTAGCTCCACTTGGTCCCGTCCGCCCAACGGATCGAGTAATAAAGCCCGTATATATCTCGAGTTGCCGGATCTGGCACATCGTCACAAGCCTCTTCTCCGTATCCATCCGTCTAGCCCCCCTCCTCTCTCTATGACCCATCCTCGATCGAGCTTTTGATATTTTTGGAAATTTATGGATGTGGAGACTGAACGTTTGTGGCGAACGTGGCATCAGAAGCAAACTCGACTACAACATACTAGCTGCGATATGTACTAAAACGTATCATCTGTCAGGCTCTGCTCATCGGGATTGGGATGTTGGGATGGCGGAGGTTTATTCTCGATAACGAAGCACCAGCTTGATGCTTCTCCGACTGTGAAGTTGGTGGATTAACTGAATGCGAGCCTTCATTTCTCCCCGGCTTTTCGACTTGGACGAGGACCAGAACGGACAATTTACACTTGGGACATCAGCAGAGCATCCCACAGAGTCAGACGGAGGAGCGTGCAGTGCGGGTGGCAATTTGGTACGGTGGCGTGTGTGCGAAATCGATATCGTGAGTTCAAACTTTCAATATAGCGACGCACCTGATGTTCTGATTATCGCACGGCAGGATCAATTTCCATATACTCTATATTTACCATTGTCCTTCAGCTCTGGAGCGCATATATGCAATTCCATCAATAGCAACGTTCAACAGTATTACTTACTCAGGATCCCTTTCTCTTGGCATTGTTCCTCCTTTTCAACCCATACCTTCCTCACGGTCTGTCCTGTAAACCAAGACGGAAACTGAGGCCCAAATGCTACGAAGAAAGGGTCAAAAGGCCCGGCATTGTTCAGGCCCCTAACCATCAACTTCCCGGATTCTGAATCATTCTTGCAACTTCGCTCCCATTATATCCATGCCAGGCAGCGGCAGCTCCCTTGCCCCAGATTGCCCGACATCAGTCTACCTGGTCCGTGTACTTGTACCAGGCAGTATCGCACTGCAAAGCATGCACTTGATCCTCAGTATTGTTCGTTTGTCCCTGGCTTTTTTCGACGTGTAAGAGGAGCACAACGAATGATAGAACGTGCAAGATACAGGTCTATTTGGGAGGCAGCGGAATATGTGTGGAAACGGACGAAAAAACGTTCAATTTAACTGGTTCAAGTTAGTGCCTGGAAGACGGCGGGTGACGTGTGCTAAGTGGGGAAGCTTGTATAAATTGATTGGGTTATGAAGAATGGCCGGCGGCGGTTAAGAAGCATAGTGTAATTGAACATGTTTTCGATGGAAAACATTAATGTATCCGACGGATTATGCTGAACGTGGCTCAGAAATATCGTTACGTGGAGTTGATCGCGTCAACGTCGACACGACTACAGCATCTCTTCGAAATCCACTTTACGCAGTGTTCGGTCGGCCCGGATCCCGATTCGCCGTTCCACGATCTCGTCGCAACCAATATAGGCGCGTCGTCGAGTCTCTAGTCACATCTTCGACTACCATCAAAAATAATCGTCGCGACATGCGCCAAAACCTCAACAGCACTGGGATTTCGGGATAGTGGCAGTTCTGTCTCGATAACAAAGCACCAACTTGATGCTTAATGCGAGCCTGGCGTGGTGATCCTTTGTCCCCGACGAGAGCCAGAATGGGCAATAAAAGCGCGGGATACGTTTATACTTGGGACATTGGCAGAGCATCTATGGAGTCAGACAGACGAATGTACAGTACGGTTGGTGAGATGACGTGGACAAGGGTATAATGGCAGATTCGATATCGTGAGTTCATACTTTCGAATATCGACGCACCTGGTATTCTAATAACCTCATGGGATGATCAGTTTCGAGGTGCTCTATTTACCGATATCGCGCATATATGCATTGTGCAATTCGATCAATAGCAACGTTCAACGGTATAGTTTGCTCAGAATTCGTTTCTCACAGCATATATGCCCAGGATGGAAACTGAAGCCCAATACGAAAAAAAAAAACGGTCAAAAGCGTCCGACGGTGCGTAATGGACAGCATTACTCGGGCCCTGCATATTTGGGCCAATCTGGGCTGCCGGGTACCCTGGCATGGATGGAATGGGAACGCTATAGACTACAGGAGGAATTACGAATCTGGGAACTCAATGGGTTGATTGCAACATCAGTCAAGTGCATTCACATCTCTACCTGGTCCCGTCTTCCAAACCAATCAAGTTCAAGCCAATCCCCGCTTATTCCATTGCACGTGTCTCAAGCTACTGGATCTTTCCCATATATGTCCGTGAAGCTCCATGCTTCATAACCTTGACAACATCCCTTTTCCGAATCTTCTACGGACCCTTCGATGGTATCAGAGTGGATCTCAATGAGATCGCGTTTCGGATTTATAGACACGCTCTATGGCTCGAATGCGGGAACAAGCAGCGGTTCAGCCTTCCACCCTGCTCGTTTCACCAGCGGCCTGATGTGCACCTGTACCATGAGGCGGTACCGGGCCGCCTTTCTCATACGCGTTGTCTGTCTTTTTGACGTGTGAGAGGAGCGGTACAGATTATAGAACCGGAAATATGAAGTAGATGACGGCGAAACGGGGATTTCAATATAGTGAGTTCATTTTGATTTATAGTCATACAGGGTGTCCTAATTGCCCGGCGGTGCGACTAGTTTCAATTTTGTCTCAATTTACCGCAAACATCGATACTGCCAAACCTCATTGGAAGGAACGATCAACAACATTCAATCAAGTGAACTTCGTTACTAGCATCCCGTGGCTTCGCTTCTTCATCATCGAGCACCGAGTCTCACGCCCTACTCGCGGAGCCATGTATGCACGGCATATGTATGGTCTGTATTTGCGAGCCACTTACATTATTACTTAACGTTCCGTCGGATCGATGAATCAATGCTTTCTGTCCCCGTGTTTTGACAACATGTTCAGTCAAACTACGCTTGTTAACTACCGCCGGCCAATCTTCATAACCCAATGAATTCTTACAAGCATCCCCAGCCCACCCATACTTCTCGTCACTCTCCGTCCTCCAAGTCAGCTAAAGGTTGGACCGAAGTCTGCAAGATTTGACATTTAGCGTGGAAGTCCGTCGTTTCTCGGCCCAGGTAACTGAATGGCTGAAGAGACTACTCGGTCTGGCATAGATCGGAACGCGGGACCCTTTTCCAAGGAAGGCGATTGAGTGGGGAACTCTTGGTGACTGCGGTGGTCATGATGTCATGCGAGGGACTATGGGATCCGGTTTCAGCTTGAGAAGCCTGGATGGGACAGACGTGCTCCAAGTGAGGCTTGCGAGCAACTATCGCTGTCCTGGTCTGAGCAAAGATGAATGCCCCTGCACACCCTCTTACTTGACATCTGAGCGTCCGCCTTTGCAAAGGAAAACCGAACCCTAACGTCCCGAATAACACCAATACCACCTGTGATGGATGGCGTAGTTTCTCTAGTTCGGGCATTTAGTTTAGATCAAATTTGCACGATAATTTCATTTTGTTAGCGACACTACTCGTTACTAACATCAGAAAGCAAAACATGGTCCATATACTGCATGTCCATACAACACAAGACAAATCAAAAATTACAGTCCTTTGTCCATGGCAAGCGCCCTACCGAATCCCGACTACGCCTCCTAAGCCGGGATAGCACCCCAAGGAGCAACTCCGTAGAGGCCCTCTTGTACGGCAAAGGGCCAGCCAATATCATTGCCAATCTGGAAGTGAGGGTGCACATGGAGATTATACTTCCAGGTCCTGTCCGTGACATAGACGAAATTGGCACAGCCGGCATTGAGCTCGACGGCGGCGATGACGCCGGCAGGTCCTCCAAAGTTTGTAGCATTTATGGCGACGACGATGTTGTGGGTAGGAGGGGTGAGATGGAATGAATAAGTCTGAGCGTGCGTCCAGTCCGCATGACTCCCGATGAGTTGACCGTTGATGTAAAGTGTATATGCGTTATCTGTGCTGATGACAATCGTGCCGCCGGTGGCTCGAACATTGCCGGGCAACGCGATGTCCTTGCGGAACGCGCGGCTTCCGATAGGCTTGCTTCCTCCGGCACCGCTAACTGGCTCTTTTGTCCAAATCCATTGTGAATTGGCGAGGGATAAGGGAGCGGGAGGGGGCGGCAAGGTGGGTGTATGCCAGGGCGGGGTGTTGGCGTTGCCCAACTCATGAGCGTGGGTCCAAATTCCAGCGCCATGCTTCATTGCGAGCCAGGTTCTGTCGGTCACGATCGTTTTGGTAGTCCCATCGGAATAAAATACCTCAATAGCGGCGAGCAATGCAGCTGGGTTGGGCGGGCCACCAGGAGCGTTAACAACCTGGGCAGTAAAGACGTTAACCTCCGGATTGAGGGCGACGCAGTATTCTTGAGCTACTGGCCAGTTATTACCCTGCCCGACAAAATGACCATTAACTGAGAGAGTATAGTTATTATCCCCAGTAATGATAATTTCTGCGGAGACGGGGCGTCCGCCAGGATGAACATTGCCAAGGATGTAGCGGAATTCTCCAGTGGCGTCGGTGGGTTCTGTAGTAGCAGACTCGTACCAAATCCAATGGGAACTGCTGAAGTCTAGCGCGGCCGCGCGACAGATGAAGAGGGCAAGTAAAGCACCGAAAACTAAGACAATAAGTTAGACGATGGACTATGTGAGCAGATACGAGGTTGTACCTTTGAAAGCCATTGTTCGAGCTTAAATTCGAAGTCAAAATTGGGTAGCCTTATATACCCCAGTAGGAGTCCCAATTACGGTGTTATTTGAACGCCAGACGAGCAGTTGCCCATAACTAGTTATATGTTTCAGTGATCAGACCGTTAAAAAGGTTAGGTCAAACCTAATCAGCGATCATTGGCGATGGCGTTAAGTCGGTAAGTCAATCACAATGAAAAAGGGTCCATAAACCGGTGCTCCAGGCATCGTCTACGGAACAGTTCGGTGTACCTGAAGTGCCCCAGGGTTTGCCGATGAACATGACTATGCCATGAGTCTAGAAAAGCTGACGCGTCTCAGAAGTCTGTGAGTTTTCTCCGCGGACTGGGCTGGATGGTGGCCTCTTTCTCTGGGTCACCATGTCCAACAAGTAAATCTGGGTTTCAAATTTCGTGCATTTACGTCGGTTCCGAGTCGCGTTGCAGGACAATTTGGGCATCAAACCAGATGGCCTTACGTGCGCCGCTAGGGACCATGTTCGAGTCAATTGCGGTATGATTTAAACGTGGGCCGAGGACGGGCGGCTCTTAACCGATCGAAGGGTTTCTTTTTGACAAGGCGCAATTGAAATCCGATATGTGGCGGTGAATGCCCAACAGGTCTCCACGTAGAGGGAATTCAAGTCTTTTTTATTTACAATGCAGTGACGCCAAGGCGAGAAGAGACCGAAACCTTGTTATAGGTGTAAGTTTATGTCATCGGAATGTAGTGGAGGTTGGGCCGTTGACCATTGCAACGGTATTAGGTCAATATGAAGAAGGGTCGTAACGCGCTGTGGAGCTTCCGTGTCTTCTTGTCATTCTCATGGGAACCGATGAGTATCATAATTTTCGGATGCTGTGTCCGACACGCTGCAAATTATAACAATTTGGGAGTGACCGTGGTTGCTTGACGTTGATGGTGCGTCATCACAGAACACAGGTTCAGAATACGAGGGGAAGAATAGTGTCATGCGGTCCATATGTAAACGCCGTTTTCGCTTCTTATCCAAGTCGTACGCCAGTACCACTTATGTGTGCGCTGGTGTTCTGAAGCAAGTTAGGCAGGTGACTTTGTGGAAAGTTGGAGTCAACCGCGTTACCTCTGGACCACGTTCAATGGTTTGCGCTGACCTTCAAGGGGCTTGGTAGGACATAGGTATTCATTTATGCAACTAACCGCGTTCCGATTCGAACGCGGAATGAGAATTTTGGGGTGTGGGCGACTGCAACAGGGTCCCATGCTTGCTGCATTGCGGGCTGTGGTTGATGTTCGATGCGATGAGTCAGATATATGCGGTGGCACTGCCTTCGGTCTGGTCTAGCCTGTGCAGGGTCATCAGACCCTTGAGCTCCCTTGGCCCTGGCTACGGCCGACTCGAGTCTGCATACAGAAACGGTTAGGTCATTCCGTGGCGTTCTAGAATGTCCAACGTAACACGCCTCATACGGCCCGAGACCATCTCTGACTGATTTTCTTCCGTTAGTGTGGGAGTCACAGGACTCCTCGAGTCCTGGTAGGCGAGGCTGTAGAGTCATAAAAATCCTATCAGAAAAGAACGAGGAAAAGGAGAAGAAGGGGTCACCTCTCCTGAAATCACCATTCCCAGTCCCCCATTTCATCAGTTCCATTTTATAGGCTGTCCGCTAGCCCAGTCCCGTTAGAGATCGAATAAGTAAGTGTCTACATTTAAATGCTCGGTCAGTCAAATCGACGAAACAAAGCATCAGGAACTTACCTTCTCAGCTATCCAAGAACGACACCTCTTCTCCCTGGGGTAGAATATTAAAACTGCTCAAATGTGAGTACCGATGATCAAGCGTCCAGCGCGTATGGGCACTTCTTTCAAGTCGCCCGAGCGAATCTCAACGGGGAAGCCATACTGATACGGCTCCCGTACCCGCACCATTCCTGGCTATTTTTTTTCCAAAGAGAATGGCTCTTGAATCCTCGATTAGCCAAAACGAAGGATTGGACAGGCGGCGACTCACTTTGCTCCCGGGGAGTTGCCCTCAGCAAGCGACAGTTCCTTTAACCCTATAGTTCCTTCGCATTCGCCATTGGCGCAAGAAGAAACCAAACGGCTCTTGGAGCCGTTATCGGATTCGAATGCACGCTGTTTGTTATAAGGTTCTGTGACCCCTGTCACACGCTTTGGCATGGTGTCCGAACCTCAGCCGGTAAGGTATCGGCGTGCGCAACAGTGCCTATCGCGTCGCCGGCACCTGCAGACCAGCCGACCACGATTATACCACCCGTTTTGCGATCAGCCGAGATGGGCGGGAGTTTCCCTTGTCAATCAATTTATGAATAAAGGTTCCCAATTCGAGACCTCGGTTACGATGCCAGCCGTCTTTCTGTTCTTTTGTCCCATTGACAAGCATATTAATAATATCCTCTTCATTGTATGGCATAGAACCGGGATAATTGCGTCGATTTAACGCGTACGCCTCTCTCGATAGCGACCTTCTGAACTTTTTTGAAGATCCCTATAAGGAGTAGGCCGGTCAGGAAGAAATCGCGAGAGAATAAGATGAAGCGAACCGCTAGAGAAACCCAGAGTCCCATGAATTGCCACTATGGTGGAATACTGGGATTGGGATGGTGCGCCCGTGTCCGTGTACATAATCAGCGTTCCCGAGTCATTGACGATGATGGTGTCGTGACTCGTGAGCCATTGGGTTGTGGAATGGCGGCCAGTGAGGTCGTATTTTATGAACAAAACAAATGAGGATGCGTTAAATAATGAGTCCGAGTCGCTGACAATCGTAAATGATGCTGCATTATATTCAGTGATAGTTTATGCTTACTGCGTGACGGATTGTGTTATCGACACAATGATATCCTTCCACCCGACTTGAACTTGGAGCTTGAGCGCTTGAGGCTTGAGCTGCTCATGGGATAGAGGCCGATAGAGATCGTGATGATGGTCATGGAACAGCCCGTTGCCATCACAAAGTCCGGAACCGGATTGAACCCACAAATCATTCTAATCAGGAGCGGACAGGCACCGCCTTCGAGTTATGTTTTTCCAACTTTCCCATCAGCCAGTGCACGTTGAACTTGACCATTGTGTAAATTCTACTATTATATATTGTGAAATGACTATTATATACGTGCTATTAGGGTAGACTATATAACAATGGTATCTTCAAACCACGAACTGCTAGGATGAAAGTTGTGTCACCAGCTCTTCGATCGACGGCCTGTCCTTCGGCTCCTGAGAACAACAACGACATATAAGCTCCCACATTCTATCATCCAACCCACGCGCGACGACACGCTCGTCGAGTGGGCGGTCTGGAAGTCCATTTTTCCCCTGCTTCTTTGCAATCACCTGAAAGTTGTGCCTGATATTCGCATATGGCATCTCATGCGTAAACAGCTATGTAAAAATAAGAGATTCAGTAATCCTGACATCAAACGCGAGAGAATGTTACAAGTACAAACCTCTAGAATGGTCATGCCGAAACTATAGATATCCCCCTTGGCCGATACGGTAGGGGGTCCATCCAAAATGAACAATTCCGGTCCACTCCATCTACAACTATCCGATTCGCCGCTCGTTTGGGTGATCAGGTTCCCTTCAAGCTACAAGAGTGGGGTTTTAGTACAAGTATACAACGATAAGTTGACATAACATACCTTGGCAAGCGCAAAGTCCGTGATCAACGGTTTACCCTTGTTCCCGATGAGGACCTTTTTCTAGTAACGATGTCAGCGTAACTGGTCATAAAACAAAGCATATACGAACTGCTCTCAAGTTGCCATGGATAATGGGAGGTTCCCTCGTATGAAGGACTTTGATCCCTTCCGCAATGCCATGGATCTATTGAATGACAGAATTAGAACTTCGCCTTGAAATTAGACAAAAGAACGAATGCGTACCAGCTTCTTGTAGTTGAAAAACTCGTCGTACTTCTTCACATGCGCCAACAGATCTCCGTTATCTATCCATGGGCTGACCAGAGCGCTGGACATCATGACATTGAGTGTGAAAAAGTGAATGTTACTTTCGAGGGCACTCACAGACAAAAATTGTCCGGGGAGTAGAATCCATAAAACGGTATAATGTGCTCTCCATGGTCAATTTCATATATTTTCGCCCACAGCTCGACCTCGCGTCTAATCCTCTAAAACGTTTGTCAGTCAAGAACGAAGATTTTTTCAAGTCAACAAAGGGTGATGTACCTTTACTGTATTCTCATTCTTCATATTGACAGAACGGACGACCTTGATTTTCACGTCTTCGCTATGAAGGTATCTTCCTTTGTACAAATCAACGTCCTTGCCCCCCTCCGTGGGTATTTCTCCGGACCATTGGACCTCCCCTGAATTAAGCTGACAATTGGGCGGAAGCTGCTTAGACAGCAGAAGCAAGTTGTGCAAGTTCACTTGAATCCGCTTTCGTTCCTCTTCTGACATGGTATTACGTTCCTCTAATCCCTGATAAGAAGTGTTAAGAAGTTCAGTCTCCACGTTATGCACTGATGGACGTACTCTTTGCATTATTGTCGTAACCACTTTTTGTTCGTTCTTCGTAAGCTCACTCTCCTTTACCCGTTCCAAGAAATTGGGTGAGGCAAATTGTTGCATGACAGCTTTATGATCTGCATCGAGACTCTCTTTCAGCTTCGTCCTCCATTCTTCCTCTTCTCTCTGCGCTACTAGCCCTTCCAATTGTGCCGCGGTCTGAAAGATAATACGTCTATGATCGAGTCCAGTTTGAAACAAAAAAAGGAACTCGCCATGAAGGTAATAAGGCAATCCAATATCTCGTTGTCACAATCCTCGAGATCTGCCTCGAATTCACCTTGGTGCACCAACATATGGAACCAGCTCTTTCCAGACCACCTTTGCATCATTTCCTTGACCTTTTTGAGACACCTACAAGCCTTATCAGTGAAATCCACGGTTGTGGGAGCGACAACCTACTTGAACACGTCATCTCTGTACGAAACTGTCCGACGAGGGAGAGGCAACTTTTCATACTGTTCAAGAGCATAGTACAGGCGTTTGCACCTATCTGCCAGATAGCGAGCAGCATGCCTGTTGGCGAGTATTAGTAGAGAACGTGGAATCCACAGTGAGAGTGGGACGACACGTGCCTGTTTTTGGAAACCGTTTCGCATAGCTCTATTATGGAATTGAGAAGGTCTCCGACGGGACCTATAGGAAGTAGCGTGGCTGCTCCAGCAATCTCAAATCCTGCCTTGATGGCAGCGGTAGAGGAAGCGTGACCCATGGTAGTTTACTGAAGGGGGGTGGCAAAGTTCGGTGCCTCATCTTTTATAACATAGGACGTGGCGCCTTGATCACATCGCTGTGAAAAAGGGTCGGATGCGGCTACAAAGCGAACGAGTCATTGATCGAAATCTATATTCAGTGAACAAACGCTTACGCGGGATGTTGCACTGGAAGTCTTTTGTACTTTGTGTGACGAACCGCTTTATCCCCAACTGCGCTTCTACACAGCCGACATGATGCCTTGGCAATGATGTCCCTCTTTCCTTATCAGGGTACCGTTTGACTGGAAGCGTGAATCACATCGATGAACCTATTATTGCACAGGCAAGTGCCAAAATAATGTCGTCAGCCGAAGTCGAGTTGTGGTTATGATAGACGACAAACTTACCCTGAAGGAAGTGCGTGTCATACCAATTGTTATCTGAGCTGCCACAAAGTTGACAAGGACGTTCTGAGCGTTTGAAAACAAGGTGACGGAGATTTCCGAAAACGTGGCATTGCGTTCTTCCGCTTTGTTACGAAAGGCTTCAGAAAACCGCAGTACGTCATGAATGGCTGTACTTGTGCAGCGATAACTTGATCACTTCCGTGTTACGTCCATTTGCACAGTCTGTCATAATACATTGGATTCTACGTTACACCCTATTGAGTTCAACGCTCACGAGCACTCAAGATAAATCTTCAGCGCCTCCTCCGGATCATCCCAATGAAGCTTTACAACATAACGATCAGTCCTCTCCACTATAAACTTATAATTTTTAAAAAAAAAACTCACGAAATGATTTGAATCTGGAACGAGCCTGACACCAAAGGATTTCCCACTTTCCTTCAAATCATTCCCCAACAACCAATACGCACGAATTCCAAAAGCCGGCGAGAGCTCCCCCGCCAAAAACGATGCTTTGAAACCCGGAAAGAGTGTCCTGACGCTATCCCCCATGAACGCCGTACGATACGCGTAGTAGAACTGTTCCTTCGAAAGGAGCATATACGGCAGTTCATACTCCGTTTCTTTACCCGTATATATAATCTCTTTCTGTTCTTCCGCCGTCATATTATCAATCGAAAGTGGTCGAATATCTGAAGGCTCCACTCCAGAAAGGACACCAACGTCTTGGGTGCTGATATCCCCATGTTTGAAATACCCAGTAACCCAGCTATAAAACTTCAAAAGCCGGCCTTCCGGAGATAATTGTTCGTCAATGAGGGGTGAATGTTCGGTTGGGTCAGGCGAAGCGCCAAACATGACTGAATGTGAGTCTGATTTTGATATCAGCAACCGAGGTTATGCAGAGACGATACACACACACACACACACCTTGTATAATCAACGCACGCATATACAACGTTAGACGTGAACGAACCTCCTCCGGTAACGTATCAGCATACGCAATCATAGCACTCGCATCACCCGCTCCGGCGGACCACCCATGTATCACGATCCCACCTGTCTTTCGATCAGCAGAAATAGGCGGAATACCCCCCTTCTCGATCAACTTGTAAATAAACATCCCAACCTCATGACCACGATCCTTATGCCACTCATCCCTCTGTTCCTTAGTCCCATTAAGGAGTGCGTTGATTTCCTCTGGCGTGTAGGGCGTACTACCAGGATAATTCCGTCGATTGAGAGCAACGAAACGTACTCCTTGTGTGATAGCGACGTTTTGAACTCTTTTGAACACCGCTGCCGTTGCGTTAGCACGTCGATACGTAATTGTCGTCGATACCGGAAACGTACGAGAACAAAACGCCATTCCATGGATAGCCACTATCGTGATATAAGACGACTGAGAGGGCGGGCCCGTATCCGTATAAGCAAACTGTACACCCGGCTCGGAGTCATTGACGACGATAGTGTCACGGTTGAGAATGGGAGCCATTGCTAAGTGAACGGATAACCATCCGTTCTTTTAAAAGCAGAGAGAAAAACAAATGGGGATGCGCCATTTTCAACCTCGAGGCTGCCACCGCCGAAGATGAATACCCGCCGGGTGTTGATCAACTGCATAGACGATCATCAGTATTCGTCCCCACCTAAAATACTCTTACTTTAGTAATTTTGAATCACGCACGACTCGGGCATAAGTATCTCCAGGCTGTTATCGAGCAGCTTGAGTAATCGATATCGTCGGGTGGGTGTTGTGACGAAGGCAAAATGAGTAAACATATCTCAATCAGTAAATACTTTTCCACGACCCATGGTGATAGTAATATTGAACCACCTCCGTTAGGTTAGCAGACGACAAGTCCGGGGCGAAAACGCAGTCACAAATCAAGACAAAAAAATACGATGTTAACTACTCTGAAGAAAGTATGAATGATACAGCACAGGTCTAGAATAGGGAATGGCATAACAACGATATGTGCGACCGGTATGAGGATGAAGAGGAGGCAACGGGGAGGGAGGGGTAACTGCTATACAATGGGGTTAATGAGCGTTGATATTTGAGGAGGATGCATTATGGGCGGGGAAAAGAGAAGAAGGAGGATAACGAGTAGTAATCATTTAGTTGTGCGTGTGCATGTGGGGAGGAAGAAAACAGGTCGTCGTCTTCCAAAAAGTCCTTGCGATAGTACTTAAAACTGCGCCCCCCAGTAAGAAAGTCTATATTCGAAGAAGGAACGAATACACACACACCTTTTTTTTTCAACCCAATATCATGTCAGACTCATCTCCTGAAACGTCGGCGTGCCACGAGTTCCGCGAAGGTCCCGCCTCGGTCTGAGCGCGAGGTGGAGCGACATACAACCAATCAGAATCCACGATCCTATGATGATGGTCTTGCAACCTCTGCTGGTGCTGCACAGCCGCTTCCGTCATCATGACACCCGAAGGTCCGGCTACCGGCCCAGTCCTCTGAAGAGGATCGGTAGGGGAAATCGGGACCAAGTGTGTTTGTGCAGCTTGTAGGAGAACCGCGCGTCGAGCAATGGTGACGGGCACATACATTGGGTCGATCACGAACCCATGCGGTCGTTGAGCGATATCATGGCCAAGCTCCCTTAACCTCCTATCCCTTTCCCTCTCTCTCCTCGCCGCTCTCTCTGCTCTCGGCGAAACTTGAGAAGCACCAATGCCGGTGCCGAGTCCATGCACGGCCGCATTGTCCCCATTAGGAATAACCCGAATCTCGCCAGTTTCATCCATAACTTGCATATGAGCCTGAAGTTGATGCGCAGAATCAGGTCGATGATGTCCTTCTCGGTCCCTATCACCTCCATCTTCATCCGTATCCCTCGCGCTGCACCAAAATCGGTGACCTTCACTCCACGCGGTGCTCTGACATTCTTTTCCACAGTACTTGGCCTTGCGGCATCTTCGACACTTGGCAAACTCTCGCGGGTACTGTTCCCAACGCCCACAAAGCACTGCGTTGCGTTATTCATTAGCATCCATCCTCCAAAACCCAAAGGAAAAACCTACTGTTTGCACATTGCCTTATCCCCCCTCGACTATCGTCCTTCCTACACGCATTGCGCATGATCACTCCAGCCCAATACTGAATCTCAGCCGGGAGCCTCGGAGGTGGGTTCAATAAATCAGCCTCGTTCGAACTAGGTTTGAATGTAAACCGTTCGACTAGCGAAAAAACGTTCGTTTGCCTTGGCTGCGGGTTCACAGTAGCAGCGGTGGTGGTGGCCGCAGCAGCAGCAGAACTAGTTGCCGCAGCTCCAGTCGAGCTCGCTCCAGCATGAGCGCCGCCCAAACCCGCGGAATTCAACGCGGCCCTTCCTCGTCCTGCCAACGCCCTAAAGAATCCATGATTTGTGTTAATGGTGAGTCCCGTTGCGGATGGATGTGCGGTTTCCCTCTGCTTCTCTCTTTCTCTGGCAGATAACATGCCCGGTTCGGTCTGGCGCGTAGCGTTCGCCTGGTGCAAGCCAAGAGAGGCGGGATGGAATGACGCCCGGGGTTTATAGAAAGCCTGCCTGACATGCGGGTACTTGCTGAGATATGCAAGGAGTTGCAGGCCAAGTAGGACGTCTTCGTCCTTATACGGTCCTGGAGGGAGAGTAGAGGCTACTCCAACAGCAACACCGTGACCGTTGGCTCCACTTACGCTTGCATTCGTGGCAGTACTTGCACTGGACGCAGCAGCAGCCATTTCCGGAGCAGATACGGCGCGGTGAGCAGTTTGAGTTTGAATATCCGAATCCACATTCATACCCGTTCCACTCGTAGGAGCAACAGACTCTGCATCAAACGCAGCGCGGGACGTAGAGGCGGCGGCAGCAGCAGCAGACATGGCAGAAGACGATCCCTCGCCCGCGGAAGCCCGACGAGCACGAACAGTCACATCCCTCTGCAAACCACCCGCAGACATCGGCACCATATCAGGCAAATCCACCACACCAGCTCTCGGCGTCGAATTCGAATCCAACAACCCACCCATCCTCCCATCCTCCTCCCCCAAAAAGTTCCTCGGCGTCGTCCCCTCCCCACTTTCATCCACAATACCCACACTCGCCGTATCCAGAACGATCGCACCGGGCGCACCCGGGGGAGCACCCATCGCAAAATCGTCATTGGCTTGCAAACTCTCCATTCCATCTTCAACACCCGCTACGCCGACACCTTCCACTCCGACGCCCATAGCCATGTTCAAGCTTTCGCCAACGACGCCTGTACTACTGGCAGCATCGGAGATGATGATGTGTGCGTCGCGGTCACCTACACCAGCTAATGCCGCAGCCCGGTCACCGAGAGGTCCAAATCGTGGCTGGCGAGTAGCATTACGCATCCCAGCAGGAGCAGTACGTTCCGGAGAGGGAGATGCGGATGCTGACGCGGGTGTAGATCCCGAGCTCAACGGGTGGCTGTGAGGGTATACGGGCAAATCCAGCTGAGGTCTCTGGCCAGCGTTCAGGGCAGCGTTGATATGCAGATGTCGATCGCCGCGGCGGGGAGTGGCGGTACTGGTGCTACGGTTTGCAAGGCGCGATCGGGAGATCCGGTTCATGTTGATGTCGCCATCTGCGTCGTGTTCGGGCTCGTCCTCGGTTTCCGTCTCAGCGCGGGAAGTGTCGGTGGAAGCGGAAGGGGAGGGGGTGTCGCGTCTGTATTCTGACGCGAGAGAAGCCTGCTGAGGTCGGGTGTCACTGAGGAGACCGTGGGGAGTGGCGTGAGTATGGCGTTGGGTGGTGTTGCGCATTGGAGAGGGAAGGGCCGGTTCGTCCCACGCTGGCCGAGCAACAATAGTTCCGCTGCGATCTCGGACAACGTTGACAATGACGGCGGAACCAACGGTGGTGATGGAAGCATCGGTTCCGGGTTCGCTGTCACTACTGCTGTTGGGGCCCTGCCTTCCTCCTGTGATAGCCGGAGTGGGTCGTGTGCGGGTTCGGTGGGGTGGCAAGTCCATAAACTCGTCCTAAAAGTTGTTAGTTGAGTTCCAAACAATGAAAAAAGTAAGTACGTACGACAAATGGTCCTTCGATCGTGATCGCCTGTACGTTCCGGAGGCGTTGTAGCCTAATCTGTTCATTCAACAATCGTTGCTGTAGTTGCTCGTATTGAACTTGTCTCTGAAGCGCACGAGCCAGAGCGGCTGCTTCCTCCCGTTGTCTTTGCTCCGCCTGGGCCAATCTTCGAGCCTGTCGCTGTTCTCGGGACTCCCGAGGGATACCAGTCGCACTGGAGCTAGGACCAATGGCAAACCCTTTACTGGCGAGCCAGGCCTCGAGAACGCAACCAACCACATCCAAAGCACCGGCTTGAACAACGCGGCTCCTAATCGGCTCACTCCCCCGCACACCGATGTTGACGACACACTGGAAAGCCAAGGAAAAACGGTATGCAGCGTGTTTGTCGAAATTTGTTGGATTTAGTGTTGGCGCCAGTTTTTGCGGGTGGTATCCGGAAGGAGTAAGGCCGTAAACGACAGTAGGATTCTCTGGTGGGGGTGGGGAGAGGCAAAAATCCCAAAGCATGGTAATGAGGCGCTCAAGCCCGCCATCCATCGTCATGATTTCTCGTATCCTTGGAGATGTCGAGGTGAGGTATTGCAGATGTTGCAAAGAGTTAGTGAGTGGCAGCGGCGCGGTTGTGTCGAGCGCTGTTGAGGTCATTTATCAGGATCAGGTTAGAATGTAAAAATGCAGAATAAAATACGCACCTCGCCTGTCATATAACTGAGAGTTTATACAGACACATGCCTTATTCTGCGCTGGAAAAGCAAAGTTTGACTCGCGCATTGCGCTGGAGGAGAAAGAAAACAAAGACTCGTCGTCGCTCAGCTCCGGTGGCCAGGACAAGGGCGACCTTTGTATGCTCTTGTTTACACTCAGTGGCTGACTCACCCGCTGACTCACAAGTCCGTTGGGAGTAAGAAGCCCAGGCTCATACTGATGAACTTGTCAGAGAACTCCAACGCTATTAACGACGCAATACGGTCCGACATTGCGAGATCATATTAGAAATAAACCTAACATTGCGTGTCAGACGACCAAAAGTGTTAGTTTGTTTCACAGGATATTGCCAAATATCGGCCAATGTGATGCCGTACCGACACGCCGAGTCCGCGAGGCAATGCGGTTCTGGACACGGAATATGATGCTATCCGTTATTTCGGCTTTCACGCTTCTGCGCAGGTGGAACGACGATGCCATGACCTTAGGAGCCATGACTCGGGGAAGAAAAGGGCGAACTCTTCACAACCTGGTCACATTAATCATCGATCTTTGATCGATGTTCCGGTGCGAGGCGTATTTGAGGCATGTGGTTTTGTTGAGCGTGGCATGGTTGATGGTGGTGGTGGTGCAGGATTTTGGTGAACGCACTTGATTGTGTTATGATCCTGGAGTGCTCCTTGAGTGAGTTGCATCGTTTATTTTAGGTAATATAGTCACACTCGTAGGTGAAGGAATGAGAATCGGTGGAGCGGAAGAAGAGGACTCGAAGAAAATTAATAAGTAGTATCGCTGCGAGCGCGCGAACATCGGTTAGATGTCAACCGTGCAGTTGTCGACTAGGTTCGTCGGTCTCCAATTCGCGATCTCATTCTTGCCAGCCTCTACTGCTGACATCAAGTTTCAACTAAGGACCGCGCAGGCCGTGAAGCACCGAGTCGTGGATTCGATCGTAATGCACTGATTCGGAGACGAGCATTTCCGGTCCGTCAAATTTTCAAACACCTTCAATCCACCCTACGCTATCTCTGATATAGTTAGAAGGTGACAACCTCTGGTTCCGGAAGCAATAACAGGTTATTGGAGCTTTACGAAACACATTTTGGTGCAGAGCCCTGGCCGTCGACCATCGAACTTCGTAGACGCATCCGGAGGGTCTGTTTTTGTTTAGATAGTTGCATTCTTCAGCTGTGGCGCGTTTTATTCTCCAATCCCTCTGTTCGGGTCTGAAAAGGAATGGTGCAGGATTTCCGCTGTGCCAGTGGCATGAATCTTAAATTCAGCATCCTTCTTTCCATCCGCCCTCGCTTCTAGACACAAGCTAACTCAAATGACAATCACCAATATTACCGGTGAAGACGAACCGATGATGTGATCCTGAAATAGACATGCACCTGAACGTATGTCCTCCACCTTCTTTTACCCGCAGAATTATTATTATCATATAATTATCGAACACTAGGGACAGGGGCAAAATAAAACTGTCATCCAATGTGTCCCACATTACAATAGCTAGCATCAATGGACACGGTTCCGAGACTCGCCCTTGAAATGAAAATATGAG
Organism: Amanita rubescens; assembly: GCA_015039365.1. NCBI lineage: Eukaryota > Fungi > Basidiomycota > Agaricomycetes > Agaricales > Amanitaceae > Amanita > Amanita rubescens. The sequence continues at coordinate 84,006 of WION01000066.1, forward strand.
ACCTGAACTTGATTTGGTAAAACGAGGTGGGACTGAAAAGTGCTGAAAAGCATCACCGCGAGTCGACCAGAACCACTATAGAATCTTGCTGTTGGCCCGGGAACTGTCCCGCTAGGTAGACGGCAGAGAAGGAAACGTCGATCCCAGCGAGATCTAGCAATCAATCGACCCTTGCATAGGTAATCCACGTCCGCCTAGCTTGGGAAACATAATTTGCTAAGGCACTGTAAACGTAGGAACATCAGAATATAATCGTTGTTGACCGTTCCGACGTAACGTCGTCGGTTGTATTATACTAATTTGCATTGGGGTTGTCGAAATGGGAGCCTGAGAGCGGGACGAAGTTGGCATCCATGCGGGAGCTGGTCTTCATTTTCATCATAAAAACGATGCGTAGCTGAAATAAGATATGTGCCGAGCACCAGGGTTGCGGCGGGATAGCAGGACGAAGTTGGCATCTGCGGCCCGGGCGGAAGCAGTGTTGGCAGCAGATTCAGGAGCCATTCCGTCGATGATGGAGCTTGATGTCCGTGCCCCGAGTGGTCTTTGTTCTTGTCTGGAATGTCCATCCACGAATTACTACAAGCGCGCGTAGTTAACTAAGATCCGATGTAACATGAAGGACTTCGTCAACTAGGCAATTCTCGCCAAGGTAAAGATGCATGTGAACATCGAGCTCTCGCTTGGAGGCAATGTATCCATTCCTTTTCTCGGAGGGATGAAACACTGGCTGGCGAGTTTGACGAGCCCGAGGAAGACAGATTTGGATCAGGCCCTACGCGACACGTTGCGCAGGTCGTCCAGGGAGGCCGCTGTTGGGCTCGTACACTCGGCGTAGTGTTCCCATGTCGTCTGGGCTGGCAACCGGGGCAGTGGTGAAGGGAGAGAAACGCTTGCGGCTTGGTAGCCAGGATAGTATTGTGACGATCTGCCAGCCATTACCGCCGTTTAAGCGGACGAAGTTAGTACATGACTTTGTCAGTTGTGGGCCACCGCTTCTCGTGGCAGGGTCCGAGGCCAGCCTGCACTATCGGCCATAGGAGAGGGCCGATATTGCTGGCCAATCTTGCAAATTGCCGTTGCCGTGTCTCTTGTCTCTTGTATCGCCGCTGCTTCAGCGGGAAACGCCTGCTTAGGTGTCTCGCGTGTAGCCGTTGCCTCACCCGGACCGGAGATGTTTCGTGAATTGCCGTGCGCTGCTTGGATGTCTTGCGTATCGCCGTGGTCTCGGCTAAATCCGCGCCGGGAAGAGACTGGAACATGTGACATGTGACATTTGGCTTCCTTTCTTCTCAACCGCCACTTGGACACATTGTTCATTGCACAACATCACAGGTAACCTCGCTTTGGACCATAATTCCCAATTCCATACATGATTCTTTGATAGACCGTGATCACCATGTCAACAGATCCACCTCAGGTAGCAAATACTGGTATCTTTGCTGGATATGAGAATGTTGTTGTTATGGATAGCCAGTTCATAGAGGTATTGTATTTCAGCATTTTTTCACATGGATCTTGTCGATAATGAAAACTCATAGATCAACTACTATCTTGCAGACCCTTCCAACATTGATCTACCCCCTTTACCTCCTATTAAACATTCTAGTACTTTCTTTACAGGCCAAGAGAAGTACTTGCAGAAGCTGAAGGACCATTTTACCTCCCAAGTTCAAGTACAAAGGAAAATTTTCCTATTGCATGGTTTAGGTGGCATTGGCAAGACACAGATTTGCCTTAAATTTGTTGAAGAAAATCCTGGTTTGTGAGTAATTTATACATTATAGTATAGTAATTCAAAACAACTGACCTATTCAAGGTTCTCTGACATATTCTGGATTGATGCTTCTTCAGAGAAAAGGGTTGAATTTGTACTCACACAGATATCATCATCCTACAGTACTTCTCCAGATGGGAGACCCTCAGCCAGATCTGCTCTTGATTGGATTTCTCAAAGGCCCAACTTTTTGATGGTGTATGATGGAGCAGATGGACATCACTCAGTAGTTGAGAACTTCCTCCCACCAGGAAATGGAGGAAATGTTATCATAACAAGTAGGAATATTGGATTGAAGAGGTTTGCATTGAGCAAGAACTCAATGGAGGTTCATGGCATGGAAGATGAAGATGCTATTTCCTTGCTTTTAAAGTCAGCCATGCTTGATGGTGACACAGACAATAATATCTATCATCTAGCCCAGCAGCTTGTGTTGCAATTTGATGGAATCCCTCTTGCCATTGACCAAGCAGGAGCATATATGCATTCCTGTGGTTGCAGCATTAATGGTTATTTGGAATTCTATGTGAGATACAAAAATGAGTTAATGAGGGATACTCCAGGGTTTGATGGTGCTTCAGATTATGGAACCTCTACATATGGGACATGGGACATTTCCATGAAGAAGATGGAGGATACAGCTGCAAAGGATAGTTCACAAAACTCTGTTGGAGCACAAAGTGCCATCAAGCTTTTGAGGATCTTTGCTTTTTTAGATCATGCTAATATACCACAGGGATTATTCAAAAGTGCTGCTGAGAACTACATGAAAAGATATATTTGGGAAGATATGTATCTTTCATCATCAGTGAGCTTGCTGGATGATGAAACTGTGTTCATTGGAAAAGATGGAGAGTGGGATAAATTACAGTTTCTAGATGGCATGCGGATTTTGCTCTCATTCTCTTTTGTCAGGAATCATAATCACCTGTATTCCACACATCTATTAGTAAATGCCTGGAGTAGGAACTCCATACCAAAAGCAGAAGTAAATGATCACTATTACAGAGCAAGAGCACTGTTGTCCTGTTCAATAACCCCTGACAAGAAGGTTGATAATTATGAATTCTGTCAATCACTTGCACCACACATTAGGTCCATTTTTGTGCATGCATTGGACCTAAAGTTGAACAGCAAGTACTATGATGATGAGTGTGCAAGATTTGCATTTGTATTTGATTGTGCTGGGAGCTGGGATGAGGAAGAACAATTATTACATGTTGCAGTGGATGAAAGAAAAAGGCAGGCTTGGATTGGATTCACTCAGGAACTCTCACTAGCATGTCTAATCTAGCATCCACATACTGGAATCAGGGAAGGTGGGATGAGGCAGAGAAGCTTCAGGTGGATGTGATTAATAGAATCAAAACAAAGGAACACCGCCTGGCAGAAACTCTGATCACCAGCATGGGCAAATGGACATCAATGTACAGTATTAAGGGAAGTTGGGATAAGGCAGAGAAGCTTGAGAAGGATGTGATGAATACACAAAGAAAACGCCTTGGATCAGACCATTCAGACACTCTCACCAGTATGGGCAAGCTGGCATCCATATACAGGAATCAAGGAAGGTGGGATGAGGCAGAAAAGCTTGAGATAGATGTGATGAATGCAAGAAAAACAAAGCTTGGATTAGACCACCCAGACACTCTCATCAGTGTGGGAATGCTGGCATCCATATACATGAATCAGGGAAGGTGGGATGAGGCAGAGAAGCTTCAGATGGATGTGATGAGTGCATTCAAAACAAAGCATGGATCAGACCACCCAGATGCTCTCACCAGCATGGGCAATCTGGCCTCAATATACACAAATCAAGGAAGGTGGGATGAGGCAGAGACACTTGAGATGGATGTGATGAATGCATTCAAAACAAATCTTGAATCAGACCACCCATCCACTCTCACCAGCATGGGCAATCTGGCATCAACATACTAGAAGCAGGGAAGGTGGGATGAGGCAGAGAAGCTTGAGGTGGATGTGATGAATTCAAGAAAGACAAAGCTTGGATCAGACCACCCATCCACTCTCACCAGCATGGGCAATCTAGCATTAACATACCAGAAGCAGGGAAGGTGGGATGAGGCAGAGAAGCTTCAGATGGATGTAATGAGTGTATTCAAAACAAAGCTTGGATCAGACCACCCATCCACTCTCACTAGCATGGCCAATTTGGCATCAATATATTGGAATCAGGGAAGGTGGGATGAGGCAGAGAAGCTTGAGATAGGGTGTGATGAATGCAAGAAAAACAAAGCTTGGATCAGACCACCCAGATGCTCTCACCAGCATGGCCAATCTGGCATCAGTGTATTGGAATCAAGGAAGGTGGGATGAGGCAGAGAAGCTTCAGATGGATGTCATGAATGCATTTAAAACACAGCTTGGATCAGATCACCCATGACACTCTCACCAGCATGGGCAATCTGGCATTCAACATACCAGAAGCAGGGAAGGTGGGATGAGACAGAGAAGCTTCAGATAAAGTGATGAGTGCAAGAAAAACAAAGCTTGGATCAGACCATCCATCCACTCTCACCAGCATAGACAATTTGGCAGCAATATATTGGAATCAGGGAAGGTGGGATGAGGCAGAGAAGCTTCAGATAAATGTGATGAATGCAAGAGAAACAAAGCTTGGATCAGACCACCCAGACACTCTCACCAGCATGGCCAATCTGGCATCAACATACTGCAATCAGGGAAGGTGGAATGAGGCAGAGAAGCTTCACATGAATGCAATAAATGCATTTAAAACAAAACTTGGATCAGACCACCCATCCAGTCTCACCAGCATGGCCAATTTGGCATCAACATACACAAATCAGGGAAGGTGGGATGAGGCAGAGAAGCTTCAGATGGATGTGATGAATGCTTTTAAAACAAAGCTTGGATCAGACCACCCAGACACTCTCACCAGCATGGGCAATCTGGCTTCAACATACAGGTATCAGGGAAAGTGGGGTGAGGCAGAGAAACTTGAGATGAATGCGATGAATGCTTTAAAACAAAGCTTGGATTAGACCACCCTTCCACTCTCACCAGCATGGCCAATCTGGCTTCAACATACTGGAAGCAGGGAAGGTGGGATGAGGCAGAGAAGCTTGAGATGGATGTGATGAATGCAAGAAAATCAAAACTTGGATCAAACCACCCTTCCACTCTCACCAGCATGAGCAATCTGGCATCAATATACAGGAATCAGGGAAGGTGGGATGAGGCAGAGAAGCTTCAGATGGATGTGATGAATGCATTTAAAACACAGCTTGGATCAGACCATCCAGACACTCTCACCAGCATGGGGAATTTGGCATCAACATACATGAATCAGGGAAGGTGGGATGAGGCAGAAAAGCTTCAGATGGATTTGATGAATACTTCTAAAACAAAGCTTGGATCAGACCACCCAGACACTTTCACCAGCATGGAAAATTTGGCACTAACATACAGGGATCAGGGAAGGTGGGATGAGGCAGAGAAGCTTCAGATGGATGTGATGAATTCAAGAAAAACAAAGCTTGGATCAGACCACCCATCCACTTTCACCAGCATGGGAAATTTGGCATTGACATTCTGGAATCAGGGAAGGTGGGATGAGGCAGAGAAGCTTCAGATGGATGTGATGAATGCATTCAAAATAAAGCTTGAATCAGACCACCCATACACTCTCACCATCATGGCCAATTTGGCATCAACATACTGGAAGCAGGGAAGGTGGGATGAGGCAGAGAAGATTGAGGTGGATGTGATGAATTCAAGAAAAACAAAGCTTGGATCAGACCACCCAGACACTCTCATCATCATGGGCAATCTGGCTTCAACATACAGGAATCAGGGAAGGTGGGATGAGGCAGAGAAACTTGAGGTGAATGTGATGAATTCAAGAAAAGCAAAGCTTGGATCAGACCACCCATACACTCTCACCAGCATGAGCAATCTGGCATCAACATACAGGGATCAGGGGAGATGTGATGAGGCAGAGAAGCTTGAGATGAATGTGATGAATGCTTCTAAAATGAAGCTTGGATCAGACCACCCAGACACTCTCATCAGTATGGGCAATCTGGCTTCAACATACAGGAATCAGGAAAGGTGGGATGAGTCAGAGAAGCTTGAGATGGACTGTGATGAATGCAAGAAGAAAAAGCTTGGATCAGACCACCCATCCACTCTCACCAGCATGGGCAATCTTGGCATTCAACATACATGAATCAGGGAAGGTGGGATGAAGCAGAGAAGCTTCAGATGGATGTGAATGAGTGCATTTAAAACAAAGCTTGGATCAGACCACCCATCCACTCTCACCAGCATGGCCAATTTGGCATCAATATATTGGAAGTCAGGGAAGGTGGGATGAGGCAGAGAATCTTGAGATGGATGTGATGGATTCGAGAAAAACAAAGCTTGGATCAGAACACCCAGACACTCTCACCAGCATGGCCAATTTAGCATTGACATACATGCAATCAGGGAAGGTGGGATGAGGCAGAGAAGCTCCAGATGGATGCAATGAATGCATTTAAAACAAAACTTGGACCAGACCACCCATCCACTCTCACCAGCATGGCCAATTTGGCATCAATATACTGGAATCAGGGAAGGTGGGATGAGGCAGAGAAGCTTGAGATGGATGTGATGAATTCAAGAAAAACAAAGCTTGGATTGGACCACCCAGACACTCTCACCAGCATGGCCAATTTAGCATTGACATACTGCAAACAGGGAAGGTGGGATGATGCAGAGACACTTCAGATGGATGTGATGCATGGATTCAAAATGAAACTTGGATCAGACCACCCATCCACTCTCACCAGCATGGCCAATTTAGCATTAACATACTGGAATCAGAGAAGGTGGGATGAGGCAAAGACACTTCAGATGGATGTGATAAATGCATTTAAAGTAAAGCTTGGATCAGACCACCCAGATACCAGCATGGGCAATTTGGCATTAACTATCAAGGCCATATTTCTTTTCTACTTCTATTCCTTTTGCTCTTTCCTTTTTCACCCAGATTACATAAGCAACCTGCAGGATGATTCACTGCAGGGCTAAAGGTATACTGTAACAGATACATGTACATATGGGTATCAGTGGACTGTTCTCTCCTTATGATTGTTTACTACATCTATAGATCCCCTTCTCCCCCTCCTGTGTTTCAGTATCTGAGTAGTTTTGTGTCAAGCTGACTATGATTAGTGTTGCTGCCACCCAGGTCAGTTTGTTTAGTTTTTTTTGGTTTTACAGCTTCAGTAAAATTGTAAAAAATTAGAAAACCTGATGTGACAGGTGAGCCAAAAAACTGGAGGGTTACTTATTGGCAGACTTGTGTTATAATTGCCTTTGTCTGCTGTGTATTAATCAGAGTAGTGTTGCCACAGCTCAAGTTGATGTTTTTCAGTTTCTTCAACCTTACAGCTTGAATAAAATTGTGAAAAATCTGAGAAAAATTGATGTGATAGATGAGCTCAAAAACCAGGGGGTTACTTATTGGCACTTTGGCAGAATCCTAATAGTGCATCCAGAGATTGAGCAGCTCTGTTTTGAGCCAGCAATGACTCAGGCATCAGTTGTTTTCAAATCCTGACCCAAATACTGGAAATGGGATTGCTAAGCTCCTATACCAGTGTAAGATCTCCAACTTGTAGAGTGTGCAAAGACAAGCTCAGAGTTGAGATTGAACTGAAAGTTGACAGTTAGAACTAGACTGGGGATCCGGTCTCACTGCCAGTCCGTGTATATTTGCAGGCTTACATACATATATACATCTAAGAAGTACAATTACATGTGATAACTGGTGGGTTGCATGTGCCAGATAACAGTTCAACAACATGTAATAAAGGAGTAAAAATAAGTAAAAATAAAGTGTACTGGTCCCCATAAGTCATAGAGTGTCCAGGGTATAACATAAAGTTGTAACAGGATTATTCTACATTCAGATGCTAGAAGCATATCTAACTGTGGGAATTCCATAGGACATATATGGTAGTTACTTTGTTTGTAGCTCTTTACATGTTTGTAATGTTACTAGTCACGGCCCTGCCCACTGGACCATTGCTCCCCTATCCGCCGGTAGCTTCTCAATGTTCATTCTTTTCGCCTCTCTAGAATCTCGAAATGTTGCTTCGCAGCTCCTTTAAACTGCTGCGCATTGGCTTTCTGTCTTGGCGGACGGAGAATATACACCGAGCGTCTGGCAATCCCTGCTTCTACCAAAGCCTATGGCTCCCGGTTCGCCCCCAACAAAACAGCTTGGATATGTGCCGCACGTACACGCCTTTTCCCAAGTTTCTTCCAAACTTTTCATTGCTATTTAACCCCCTGCGCGACATTGGGACGGAACAAGCAGCCAATACTAGGGCATTGCTACCATGTGACAGATGTCAACAAGGGAGGAGGGTCTTGACAGTACTCACGAGCTTGCAGAGGTGGCACAAACCCGCCGCATGGCGTGGATTGGCAGGATCATTCTCAGATCGGTACTAGAGCCAATCATAGCACATTTTTGACCGCCGGCGGGTCGTTTTCTTCACGAGACGAAGCGAAAAAGGGCTCAAGGAGTAACGGACGGAGCCCGGGAAGCACGGTTAGAATGAAATGGTGCCCTGGGTACCACGAAACCACCGACGATAGAAGATTGGGCGATCCGGGAAGGCGTGAAAACGGGTGCCGGATTAAGATTTGGCCTTGTCGTTCTTGATAGTGTGTTGTTTCCATGGTTCTTGTCGATCTGTTAACTTATGGTTGGTTTTGTAGAGTCTTAGGTCACTGTGGGCGTCGTTGACGGAAGGCCACCTCGATCGCCCGCGATTCTCAAAGCAATCGTGCGGTTCCTTCGAGAGATGGACAAGTGGGACATCAACAGCACAGATCACTCACTGTGATCATGGGCTAGGTTAACGCATGCCATAGGTGTATATGCACTAATGATCATCTATCCGTCCAACCTTTGAACTGCGCAGCGGCCATGCAGAAAAAAGGAAAAAAAAATCTTTCTATCTCGTGTATCCTCGCAAACCCATCAAAGACGTCAAGATTTCACAAATTCCATTGCAACTCATTTGGAGACGACCATCGCACTGGTCCGTTCAAGCGAACCCTCACCCCAAGGTGGCGATCGCGGGCGATCATAGCGGGGATGCAAATGACTGCAAGCATTCGCACCAACTCGCAGGATACAATGACGCTTACACATCCTCACTCACAACAACGGCACGCTGTGCTTTATGTTCTGGGGCCTATGTTACGACTAGCGCGACGTTGAAGAGCCACTACCCTGACGATGACGAGCTTCATCCTCGCGAACCCATGAAGGAGCACTCTCAACTCGTGCCTCGATGAGGACTCCTTGCATGTTTGTAACAGGGGTCCTTGCGGCTGCCTCTACTTATGCCAGATCATGCATTTCTGGGGTTGCTGTCCGACTTTCCACTATTCAAGTCTCCTCCCAACACAACACGTGCATTTCATCGACCTCCATGACAGACCGTATATCAGAACTGGAATGGAGTACCTCTCGGATAGAGAGAGGCTCGTAACATTCCAGGTGTTGATATAGGAAGTTGATATAGACATGACATATCACAAACGCGGTATTCGCATGGAAATACGTTCTTGAGGAGATCCAGCCAGGATGTCCTGCTCAGCGCAATTTGCTGTTGACTCTTGTTACCGCCGCAAGCCTTATGAATGATGGAATCTGACGGTGGTTCTTAAAGTAGACGGTGTTCCGGGTCTGGGATGTATCGGACCCCCGAGTTCCCATGCCACGTAAACCAACCACACTCGCATTTGTTCAAATAAATAGTAGCGCACTGCTAAGCATGAAATTGAACCGCGGGAACGTAAGGAGGGTAATAATATGGAATCAGGAGACCTGGGCGCCTTCTCTTCGCAATGAAATTGTGGAACATCATATATCATCTCGCGCACTAGAACATCACGTCCTTTTTCGGAACATCACCTCCACCGTAGGATCTGGCATTGAATGAAAGCCAAACCACCAATCCGCTGGCTGTCCACGACAACCAGCTAGCTTCATATCATAATTCAACAGCACGTGCGCAAGCAGCAACTTGATTTCTGATGCTGCGAAGAATCTACCAGGGCTACAAAGAGATTCAGTCGTTCTCCGGGACCAGAAGACAAAGTATCCGTACCACGCAAAGCGACCATGGCCAAAAGGAAGATAATTAAGCGTAGGAGTCATCATGACGTGTTTTGCACCTTCGCCTTCTTTCTCGCGCATTCTTGCATATCTAAACCCATCAAAGACGTCGGGGTCCGGATAATTGTCCTGCAGGCTTACATCAACGATCTCGACATGAAGCACGAGACGGACCACGAACCGGATCATAATGCACGCTTGTTTGTGGAGCGGAAACCAAATAACCAGTAGGTATCGTCACCCCGTTAGAGAACGTAAATTTTTTCATTACTTTACGATGCATGCTAACTGAGAGAGACATAAGTCGAGGTCCATAGAAGGGAAGGGGGGGATGCATACATAGTCCACTTCCGTGCATCCGTTGCGACTCTCTCAAGAAACTGTCCACTTTTCGTAGCTTGTCGATGGCGGATTTGGTCCACCCATCTTCGCGTATCGCTGCTTCGACTTCTTCACGCATTGGCTGCACGTATTCTGGATGAGCAGCCAGATGATATAGCGCGTGTGTAAATTGCTAAAACCGCGCTTGATTTATTAATGAATAATTTAACGTAGACTTTACAAGTACCATTGTCGTAGTATGGATACCGGCAAAGTTCATAAGCAAGATTCGTATCGTTAGGCCTTTGATAGTCCGCTGATATGGTTTCTTCCCGACTTCCAATAACCAGCTTATCGCGTCATTCTTACCAGGGTCAACATCACGCCAACGAACATTAGGGATCTACTAACCGGTTTTCCAGGCCAATTCTCCCCGTATTGCGCTTCCTTTTCAAGGCGCTCTTTGATCAAGGGCTCCAAGTGCTTTATTCCGCGTTGGATCCCTCTTGGTACTTTCCGTAAGAAATAAACGACGATGCTACGATAAAATTAGTATACTTTGCGCATCCAGCAAACGAAGGGTACTCACGATCTGAGGAAAATAGGAAATAAATTGAGTATGTTGCCCGCCATAAGAGCGTCAACAGCAAACTGTTCATTCAACGTTCTGTAATCCGGATCACGACCTTGTAAAAGCCTTGAGATGGGATGTGCATGAGGGGACGTGCGACACTCACATAGAGGCATCCCGATTAGGAACCTATTGAGCACCCTGCACACGATGCTCAAATTTGCCTTGTACGCAATAAGCGTTGTCCATTCCTCCCCCTTTGTCGGCACAAATTCCTCAAACGAAACCTTCATCTCATCCACAACCTCATTAAACTGTGCTGCAAGATTTTTCGCGAAATAAGTCCTAATAACCTCAACGTGGAAGTCATCCTCGTGCAGTTCATGCCCAAGGAGGATATCAGTGTGAAACATCTCCGCCGTTGCGTCTTTTAATGAAAGTTGATCTTCGGGCGCTCGTCGTATGTCATCGATCAATTGAGGACTTGCACCAACGATCATCCATTGTGTTGGCATTGAAACTTTGAATAATGACCCGCGGTACTGTCGCGTGTCCACCGTCAAAATGACATTCAATCCAGAAACACGCAGGAGCCAACTCACTTTGTCATAACCCTCCTGCACTATTTCCCTCCCATGTTTAACAAACTTCAGAGCGTTAACGTACGACCTGAATAACCCAGAACCCCCTGCGGTCGGGATAGCGCTCAACTGCAGACGGTCCCGAGGTCAACGCCACGTTCATATCTGCATTTGAACTAAGCGTACCTTTCGGTAGTTAACAACTGTTTTCCAAATAGACGAGGCAAAGTAAACCACGGTGAGGGTTACGAGTGCAGTGACGACGTTCGAATTCATGAGATTCAGGAAGTTGGACCACGCAGCGCCCACATCATATTAAGTACTAACATGTGCTGTGTCAATAAGATGATACCATTTCTGTCAGGGGCACATAGTGCGTTCTTTGACTATTCTTAATGGGGAGTGACGTACATGGGCATCTGTCGAGTGAAGGTGTCACGGCACTGCATGATAATAATAATTGTGGAGCCGCCACATACGCAGGTGGCTGAGCTTCCAATACATATTGTGCGCGCGGTCAACTCGTGGCGTAAACTGACGGTGCGACTTGAGTTGTCATTGTTCGCTTCAAGTTCAATGTAATGAGAAAAAGGACGCGGTCACACTGATGATCGTGACCAACCGTTGTCATCGGATGCGGAGTTGTAACTCGTGGCACAGGATCTTGACCTAGCAGCAGTGACTGTGCGAGTGATCAGCATCATGATATGGAGCAATAATAAGGGTCAGTGCAGCGACCCACCGCAAAGGATTGAAAACTGCCAATCAGCGCCAGGAACCAAGCGAGTCTATCATTGTTATGATAACTTTAAGCGTTGTATCAATGTATGTCACATGCTTTTGCCTTCGGGAGGGCAATGAACCAGAGTTCAGATTGCCTTGGCAGGAACCAATCCAATTCTGTTTCCGATGAATCCGATCTATGTACCACACTGGCACGTTTCTATCAGCGCACCTATTGTAGCCTAGCCTGTCCTAGTAGATCATATTATCATGGCGAGAGGACTCTAGTACATACAAATGATCCGAGGACTCGGAAATATGACTACGTCCGCCTGCGGAACAACGGTAGGACTGGGCGTTGAAAAAGACCCAAAGGACTACCCTGGCGGGAATCCAGTCCCCAGCCATGTTATGTAGCACTGTGATTCCACATGATCTACGCAAGCATCGTTTTGACCGTTTGTTGCAAAAAACTAGGCCAGGCTACGGAATTGATGACAAATCCAATCAGTCCCGTGGATAGTTAATTGAGATATACCATGCATGGGACCTTTGTCCAAAAGGTACTTGACATCCATTTGTGGGTATTATGTGCCACACCAGCTTTAAATTTGCCTTCTCTCTCACGCGCTTCCTTGCGTACCTGACCATCAAAGATATAGTCTTTCGCCGGAGAATAGAGTCTGCACCGATTCTCTCAGCCTTCTTCGTTTATGACAGCATGGACTTCTTCACGCGTAGCAAGATCATGCAATGCAGTCGTTAATGTCCAAAAAAGCACGATCGATTCTGTTGCAGCCGCGATGGATCCACTTTAATGTGTACCAGCGTAGACGTATAAACACCACCGAGTTCTCGATAGTTCGCCGATGTGGCTCTTTTCGACCTCGAGTAACCAGCTTATGTTGTCGTTCCTGAGAAAACAAACTAATAAATATTTCCAACTGACGAAAGTTCAGACGACTAACGGGTTTATCAGGCCGTACAGTTCTTGCTATTCAAGGCGTTCCCTGATCAAAGGTTCCAAGTGTGCTACATCACGCGTTTGATATCTTTGGGCGCTTCCCATAGAAAACGAGGTCATGAAGCTGTGAGAACATCATCATATCAGCTAACATACGTGGTAAAGACGGCTTACTGTCCGATATCGGAGATCGAGGAATAGGCTGAGAATCTTGGCTGTGATCACTGGGACTTCAAGCGGAAACCGTTCGTTCAGTGATCCGGATCACGGCCTTGCTGAGCCTTGTAGTACGTATGCAACAACTTCAACTGTCGCCCACTCTGATGATCGTTGAAAACCACGAGTGCCAGTGCATTTTTTAGTTTCAATCAGTTTATGAAACGAGTCTGCATGTGACATCCAGGCTTATGGCGGTGCCCCATCATGCATCATGGATGAACGCAGCCCGGGTGATTGACATCGAGCTTCGATTTGATTGAGCGCTGTCACAACCATATGACGCCAAACGAACGGCATTTGCGGCATTTTGAAGAATAGTTACCGGAGGCCTTGATGACCATGTGCATGAGGCTCGCTGACTGAGATGTAGAATGTTGAAAGCCATGGCGCCCTGGTGAGCTGACTCAGCTGACACAGCCGCTCACGCCTCACGGACTTGACCCTACACCATCCACTCTTCCTATTTCTCTCCTCGTAAGTACTCATTCATCTTCTCGACACATCATGGACCCGAACACGGCCACCTTTTTGCTCTTACGCCAACAGTATCAACAGTACTAACCCGTGCCAATCCCTAGCCTTATCTGCTTGCCCTTAAAAAACGAAGGTCATACGTCGCTTCCCTGTCCTCCACTAGTCACTGGTAGAACACACCATACCCGAAACATACGTTTAGCTTGATTTTATAGTGTAAATTAAGCTCTTTATCAGGCATCAAATATTATCTAACTTACGTTGTGTGCAACCTCTTAGCTGCTCATGTAATTCATCTGTGCCAGAGAATGCTGTTTGTTGAGCAAAGCAAACAATCGATTGCGGATAAGCACGCATACGATCATCTGTAAATAAAGGCTACTAACCGTTCAGGGAAATGACGACTTCATCAAACGCAAAGATCATGTCATTTATCAACGTACTGGCTCTCGCGAAACCGGATAACCCGTGACCTCCCAGCCGTTACAAACAGTAACGTACTTCATGCCAATTTCTGGAACGCCCGTCCGTTCCTTCAGGCTCATGTATCCTCTCGATTGATTTACGGTTTTCCCCCACCACGGCAAACGCACAAACTTTGACACCGTGATACCGTGTTCTATCGTGGTTCGTCAGTACCGGTCAAGGATGAACGCGTTGATGTTTCCCGTTACCACAACTGTCGCAATGGCGATGGTTGTAAATGGGCTCCTACGTGCATCGAGTATAAACAAACCCTGGCCGTCTTGTTGAACGCGACGGAACTTTGAAGGGTGAAGACTAACGCCTATATGACTTGATACAGTGGGAACGGATGCGCAGGCGAGAATTGCGCCAACCAGGAACCACATTTCGAGAACCCCCAGACGACATAGGGCAAGTTCCCCGGAATGCACCCTGATGGGAAAACGGGAGAAGAGGGCGAATGTCGATATGTTGGGAAATGGACTGAACGATATCGAGCCTGCGGGAGCATTTAGAAAAAATTACAAAGCCAAGTGATGAGAAAACGCACTGCAGAGTGCCCAGCACCTGTTTCAGCACCCTCATCCGCTCACGCATAACCATCATGATCATCCGATTCTTCGAGTCGTGCATTCCGACTCTTATGACTTCCGCTCGGGATTGGACTTGCAATGTATGTCTGGAAGTTTGGTAGAATTCGCTCCGGCGGAGGATGAGCGGTCTTTAAGTAAATAGTTGGCGGAAGCGGGAGACTAGCTGAGACTAGTGAGCGGCAGGATTTTAGCCACAGTTTTTGTGATACCCACTATTTTTTTTTTGACTTCCGGATCTACGGGTGCCAAGCAGGTGTTCCAGAGTTTGATAGAAGCTTCGGAAGAGCCATTATGATCATCGGTGGGAGAAGGACGACTCGAACGTACCAAGCTTGGTTTATGTTATCTTCTTTGGCACCCTGCTCACGGACACTTTGCTGTCATGTTGTGGTTGAATGCTGAAATCAACGTCACGCGGTAGTATGAGTGACAAACATTGGTGGGAAAAGACGCGCCATAGCGTATTACTATTAGACTGTAAGGAAAGTAGAATTACACGCGTACTACAATGACTCGGACCACGACTCTACTAAGAATATTTCTCAAACCACTCGCTGAGTTTGAGCTCAAGAACTTCTTCGAGGATTCCCTTGATCTTACGATCTATCTCCTTCTCCGTCCATTTCCACTCCCTGTATTCCGGGGTACCACGTTCAGGGTCACCTCCCGCTCTCACAAAGAAGTACATTGCCTCTCTCTTCCCGGGCTCTACCGGCGAAGGAATACCGACAATGGTGAAGCTACCGTCAGGAAATACCTCTGCAAAGGATTCCTTCAAGTCCTTAGGATGAGCGTCAAACGCCTCCATGACCACCGGCATATAGAGCCAAGGCCAGCGTTCGGTGTTTTCTGAGATTGGCCCGGGGAAATTCTTTTTCCTATTGACCCATTGGATGATGTCTGTTTCGGGAACAATATAACCACAGCGTTTAAACGGCATCTGCGAAATGGATGAGGGGCTTGGAAGAAACTTGAGCGTGGCAAGAGCTTACCGCGTTAGTATTTAAGAGTTGGGGGTTTGGGTTACGTTGAGATTTGAGTTGGACGTTAATGACACGTCTGAATAAGGGTAAGTCGCGAAGTTGTAACGCGTGGCAGAAGCGGGGACAATCAGATTCTGATATCGACAGTCGACTGGACCCACAGAATGACAAGCAACAGCACAAAAAGACTTGAATAACATCCATTTTGAGGACTGATGGGCTATTCTCTTAGCGCGAAGGCAGAATGCTGAGTGTACCTTCGTGATGTGTGATGACACCCCTGGGTACTTCTAGAGTGCGGAGGGGAGGTAGCTCGCGCGCGGTTGTTGATGTGTTCAGCCGCAGATACCTCGTCCTTTCATTCAGGCCTCGGAATTGGTCAATTGGCTATCAGTGGCCCACGGCAAGGCCGCCCGACCTCGGCTCACTCTTCGCCAAAGGACTTCTCATCACTCTGCCCCCCCCAAATTCCTCTTACTCGTGCCAGTGACTTGAATCTGACGAAATTTTGACTCGGGAACTGCCTGAAGCTTAGGAACCCTCGTAACGTCAGGTTCGATTCTCGCTGCGCCTTCCGACTTCTAATAGTAACTGGGACTTTCATCGGGTGCATCTAGCAAGCATATTTGACTCATTACGAGCGACAACAACCAACCAAAAATGCAAAGAAAGTGGGTCTCTATATTTATAGTACATTCGGTATCCAAAGCCCTCATGTCATCCTCTTACGGAACATCACTTCCGCAGTTGGGTCAGGTATTGATAAAAGCCCGAACCACAGCTCAGGCGGACAACCGGGGTTTGCCATTTTAACATCGTAATTTAATAAAACATACGCAAGCATTGCTTTTACCTCATTTGTTGCAAAAAATCGGCCTGGGCTACAATTGATGACATGTCAGATCGCGTTTCGACTTGAAAGGATGCTCGCTAAGTACCATGCATGGCGCCCTTGTCCAAAGCTTAAATACTCATGAGTAAGAGTCACCATTGAGTGTTTCGAGCTTTCTCCTTCTTTTTCGCGCATTTTCGAGAACCTGAACCCGTCGAAGACGTCAGGATCAGCATAGTTATCCTACAAGAGGGGAAAGTGTAAGTTGGAAATCGACAACTAGAAAGACCAGATACAAACCGGATCACAGTGTACTGAACGATGCGGGATGCCAATCATGCAACCCGCAGGAACTGTTGTCCCGTTTGAAAACGTAAAGTCTTTTAGCACTTTACGTCGTACTGTGACTTCAAAGCAAAAGATTAGAAAATATCGCAATGCTTAAAAAAGGGAACAATGCATACAGGCTCCGTTTCCTGATATCCGCTGCGATTCCCTCAAGAAACTATCCACTTTCCTGAGTTTACCCATGGCAGATTTAGTCCAACCTTCTGCATTTATCGCAGCTTCGACTTCCTCGCGCATGGGCTGCACGTATTCAGGACTACTGGCCAAGTGAAATAGCGCATTGCTAAATGACTATGCACGAATTAGTTACACTGTCGGCGCCGGTTAAGTTGCACACCTGTGAGGTAGTATGGATACCCGCAAAGTTCATGAGCAAAATGCGAATGGCGAAGCTCTCCACGGTGCGCTGATGTGGTTCTTTCGCAACTTCCAGGAACCAGCTTATGGCATCATTCTAGAAAGGAATGAGACGAGTTTTTAATGTTAAAAAACTACTAACAGGTTTATCAGGCCAGTCCTCCCCGTACTTCTCTACCTGGGCAAGTCGTTCTTTGATCAAAGGTTCCAGATGCTTTATCGCACGGTTAATGCCTGCAGGTACTTTCCTCAAAAAGCGGACGATGAAACTGCGGAAAGGTCACCAGATGAGTTTTTTGGCTGGACTATAGGACTTACTGTCGTAGGGGGGTTGGAAACAAGTTAAGAACGTTGCCCGACGTTACGATGTCAAAGGTGAATTGCACGTTCAATGATCTATAATCAGGATCGCGACCTTGGAAATGTGAGACATTGTGTCGACCAACGATATAGTTAGTAGAAGCTCACATAACGGTAGACCAACGAGGAACCTGTTAACAGCCCTGCATACGATGTTCGGAATGGTATCACGCATGACAACCGTTGTCCATTCTAATCCAGGTCAAGATTTCGTTTCACGCAGAACTTGTCGATGCTTACCATTCCCCTTGATAGGTACATAATCCGCAAACGCTGCGGTTATCTCGTCCTGGATGTCTGAGAATCGAGCTGTGATGTTTCTTGTGAGTTGAGACCGGATAACATCGACGTGAAAGCCATCGTTGAGTACTCCGCGACCAAAAAGAATATCGAGATGTAACGTCTGATGGCATAAAATCAAAGACAAGTTACAAGTATGACAGTGTGTGCATGACAAATTACCTCTGCTATTGCGTCCTTCGAAGAAAGTTGATCGTCAGAGGCGTGTCGTACGTCTTCAATCATTTGGGGACCGGTGACGACCACCATCCACTGTGTCAGCATCGGGATCTTGAAGATGGACCCGCGATACTGTCCTGGTAAGTCCAAGATGTACAACTCCATGTCACAAGCACACGTACTTTGTCATAACCTTTTTGCGCTATCTCTCTCCCATGTTTATAGAACCGAAGGGCACCGATATACGAAGTCAATATGCCAGAGGGACCGATTGTCGGGAAACCGCTCAACTGTCATAACCTTGACTTAGTCCACATTTTAACTCCGTTTCCAGTGGTTACGTACCTTTCGATGTTTCGCAATTCTTTTCCAGATAAACGAAACACAGTAAACAGCTACCACCACCGCAACTCCAGTAACGAGCCTCGACTCCATGTACGTTGATTGCGGAACCAGAGAGCCAGCTACTTACGGTGCTAAATACCAGCACTATCGGAATGGTGTTTCCATTGCCCTGCAGGGCATGTGACGAACAGTGACGTTGAGCAACCCAATTTGAGAGGAGAAAGGGGCGAACATCGTAATCTGCATGTGTCAGTTGTGAAACGAAACGTCAACTTCGGATGTACTACCTCGACTAGTACATAAAAGGTAACGTACATGCTGTGACAGGACAGCGGGCGCTGAAGCGCTGACGGCACAGGTTGAATCCAGCCTCGGGCCTTCGGGCCTCAGTATCTTCTGCGCTCTTAAGCGCATTATTTTTACTGATGCTTCAAGTGGAATAAACTTGAGAATGAACAGAGCATCAGCTGCATCATGCATTCATGCCAATGATGCCAATTCGGTCACCTCGACTGTTCCCGATCTACCCATTCCCTGGCGTTTCCTGGGAAACCGGATGAGGTGGTCACAGCACGCCTGGGCCAAGCAAATAAACCGGTATTTTAAGCCGGACTCGTCCATTGGAATTCTTCGACCGAAGAAGCGTTCAAAGTTACATCAACGGATAGATCCAACCGAGGCATTTTTGGATTACGGGAAGCATCTCTCCGGAAGCAGAGTAGTATAGCTATGATCCAACCAATGGCGGAGTTGCGGTGTTGCTATGATGTCACGTATTAGATGGATATGACGCACCTTCAGGGAGGCGCTTTAAGACTCCGATTTAGGAGTCGCGCTTGTGAACGGCTGGGTGACGCACCACTGGCTTCGAACAAGCATCTGGAATGGAGTTCCAAGTCGCAAGTTATCCTTTGGCGCTCTTGAACCTAATGGACGAGGGTTATAAATCCACCGGAGAGCCCCCTCTAGGAATCGCCACACGTTTCGGCGTAGAATCGTCGGTGTGCGACTTACCTGCACATAGATTACTGCAAGCTCTGCTCACCCACTCGCCATCCCCCAAAACTATCGCTAAAGAGTTTTTACGTGAACTTGGAAAGTGTGGGAATCCACTTGTAAAAACGTTGGGTGTGCTGCTTCGTCGGTTTGATTTTCGATCTGAGCTCATCTTGCTGGATGTGTTCTATCTAAGCCGAGGATGTGTATAACGAGGTTTCCACTTTGGTCGTAGATGATTGGGCAGTTACAGTTCTTCAGGGACTCCAGGAACTCGCTGGCGACCTCTCGACCGTTACGCAGCTTGGGAGTTACTACTTAACTCATCTGGTAATCGCATGTGTGCGGGTCTTTTGCGGCAAGGTAGCCCTGCGTTGACATTCTACTTTTTCAAGTTCGAAATCCAGGTGGATCAAAGACACCTCAAGATAGTATTCACCCGACTCCGAATCATAGGCGCATCGAGGAGATCGAGGAATTGTTAGAACAAGCTAAGAGGAGTCAATCGGCTTTAAGGGATTTGGCAAGTTCGACCAGTCGACTCTTCGGATATTAGGCTAAGGTCCATCGAAGGTCATGCTCCGCGATGGCGACTACTGTATGCTCACGGGGTTGTGCTTCTTCCCTCCCATTTTTGTGCCAGCCCGCTGCGCTCATATCATCCCGTTTTCTATACACTCAAAGGTAGCTCTATGGTATCCCTTGGATGATGTATTTCCTTATTTATATATTTCTCTAGACACAAACATTTTCAGCGATTGAAACGTTTACAGGCTTCGCGTTGGACGCTGAAACCATACAGAATCATCTAAACCATCCACGCAACGCGCTGAATCTTGAGAGTAGTGCTCACGAATTGATGGATAAGTACCTGGGCTGGGGAATCGAAGCAATATCTTCTGATGATCAAGTTATTTATTTATTTTTCGTTTTGGTTGCGATCTTGAATTCACATGTCACATAGTGGAAATACTATTACCGAATTGTTCGACCGGATCGGTTGTCCGCCACTACACGGCTGAAAGACGGTGATGAAATACTCTTTGGGGCGGGCATTAGTGGTCACCAAATTGCACTCCCCGACCCAAGGTTCTGCAACGTCCACCTGGCAGTCTGTCGAGTGTCTTACGCCTGCGGAGCCTCTGAAATTTTCGATCAATTCCTTGATGATGAAGACGATGAAGGATTCCAAGTCCCTGTCTATTTCGGTGGTCCATTTGTATCTGATAATGTATTGATGCGCAAGCTTGAGAATAGGCTACTGTAGTCTGCTAATGTTATTATGACGGGGACTTCCCCGCCGATCCTGTCTGGGTTACTAGGTACTGGCGATCCTGCGTCAGAATCTATTGAGGTGTGACGAGAACCATTGTCCACGGTGTACAGGCGTGTGATTTTCCCCATCGCTGTCCCACCTTGTGCCTGCCGCGCAGAGGAGCCAATCGAGCGCATCTTGTAACCGCTGTACTCTTTCAATCCCAAGGAAGCGGGAATTGCGGTAGTGAAATCACGCAGTCTCAGTTACTCTTTAGCTGGAGCGAACATATTCTAACTTTTATGCCTGAGAAATCATTCCAGCATTTATCATTAGTACCTGGGCAGAAAAAGAGGATATGCCCTCCAACTATCACATCCGCTTACGGAACATCACTTCTGCCTTAGGATCAGGGGTCGACATTTCCCCAAACCACACCTCGGACGGGCGTCCACCATCATTGGCCATCTTCACATCGTAGTTTAGTAAAACATACGCAAGCATCGTCTTGATCTCGTTTGCTGCGAAAAACCTGCCTGGACTAGAATTGGGAACATATCATATTAGAACGTGTTTCGGTTTCGAAGAATGACACAAAGTACCATGCATGCCGCCCTTGTCCAAATGTTAGAAATCCGGTAGTAGGCGTCACCATTCCGTGTTTTGTGCTTTCGCCTTCTTTCTCGCGCATCTTGGAGAACCTGAACCCGTCGAAAACCTCGGGGTCGGAATAGTATTCCTAAGCAAAAGCAAGACCCATGTAGGAGATGGAATGACCAGAAAGATTGGATACGAACCGAATCGTGATGCACGCAACCATGTGGAATGCCGATCGTAAAGCCGGCAGGGATCGTTACCCCGTTTGAAAATGTAAAGTCTTTCATAACTTTACGCCGCACGCTGACTTTACAATCAAGGTGAGAAAATTCAGGAATACTCGAGATGAAACGGGGAGCATACAGATTCCTTTTGATAGTCTCTGTGACTCTTTCACGAAACTATCCAATTTTCTGAGTTTCCCAATGGCCGATTTGGTCCAACCTTCTTCATCTATCGCAGCCTCGACTTCTTCGCGCATGGGCTGTAAATATTCCGGACGTGTGGCTAAATTGAATAGCACGTTTGTGAATGCCTAAAACCATGCTTCAGTTACACTATCAGGATAGGCAATTGGGTTTGCATACCATTGTCGTAGTGTGGATACTAACGAAGTTTGTAAGCAACATGCGAGTGGCTAAGCTCTTTATATCGCGTCGGCGAGGGTTATCTTTTGCGACTTCCAGAAACCAGCTTATAGCATCGTTCTATAGGAAACGTTGAGTTTTTAATGCAAAACATTAGGTTTTTACTAACTGGTTTATCGGACCAATCGTCTCCGTTTTGCGCTTCCTGTTCAATGCGTTCTCTGATCAAAGGTCCCAGGTGTTTCACTCCACGTTTGATGCCGTTAGGTACTTTCCTCAAGAAATGAACGACAAAGCTGCGATATAATTGTTATATCGGCTGGCACACGATCATGCGACAACTTACTGCCTGAGAGACGTTGGGAACAAGTTGAGAATGACGCCTGACAGGATGACATCAATTGTAAATCCCTCGTTTAACGATATGTAATCCGGATCACGACCTTCTAAACGTCAAAGAGATGTAGGCCGATAGCGTGCATGACACTCACATAGAGGTAGTCCGACGAGTAACCTATTGACACTCCTACAAACGATGCTTAAAACAGCATTGCGTGCATTGACCGTTGTCCATTCTGATCTTAATCAACGAATGTTCTCTCCAAGAGAATCATCAACGCATACCATTTCCCTTTGTGGGAATAAATTGTGAAAAGGCGACCGTGATCTCGTCCTGGACATCTGAAAACCGAGCTGCGATGTTTCTCGTGAGTTGATTCTTTACGACATCTGCGTGAAAATCGTCATCGTGCATTTCATGGTCAAACAGAATATCAGTGTGGAGAAACTTGTGCAATATGGGTAAGTCAAAGGCAAATTATAAGAAAATGCAAGCTGAGTCACCTCTCCGACAGCGTCTTTGAGCGAGAGTTGATCGTCGGATGCCCGTCGTATGTCGTCGATTAATTGCTGACTAGTGACGACAATGATCCAATGTGTCGGCATTCGGACCTTGAAGACAGAACCACGGTACTGTCATGGCAACTGTAAATCCAGAAAGCGGTGTATTACGTCCCACCACACGTACTTTGTCGTATCCCTCTTGTATCATATCCTTGCCATGTTTAAGGAATCGCAGAGCGCCGATGTACGAAGCCAAGAAGCCAGAGGGGCCGATTGTCGGTATAGCGCTCAACTGTATTGAACCCAATTCAGCCCGCACTGGCCACAATATTCAATTAATCAAGCACGCACCTTTTGATGTTTGGAAAACGCCCGCCATATGAGCGAAACGCAGTAACAAGACGCAATAACTGCGAGTCCTGTGATAGTCTTCGAATCCATGAATGCAGGAAGCAAGCCTGGAACGTGCTGTTTTGTAGGGTGTGACATCTCATCGAAACCCTTATCGTGACAAACCCCGACTAAAAATGGACTTGACATACATCGCAGTCATGCTAATCAGTATTAGTGTTTACCACGGCGCCCATAAGTACGGCCCGTCTTCAGATGATGATTATCATCGAAATCGTTTTACAATCGTTCAACGTTGCACTGCATGCCTCTGATGGAAAGGAATCACGATGGCCGCATTTATATAACGCGACGGTGATTACCCACATGCAGCAGCATGGTCTTTCAAGTGACAATGATGGACGCGAAGACCATTACTGCATTGGCATAGATTGTATCCCTTCATTTGTTTGGAAAGCAGTCGTCAGGTCAAACGCAACGTGGTCTGGATCAAACTTGAAATCACAGTTGAGCGCTATTGCCGTCGTATACAGGGGCCTATGCAAGACGTACGTAAGATCACATCCTTACACTCTCATGGCCTTCCTGTGCCATTTCCCGGCCATGTTTATAAAACCGAAGAGTGCCGATATACAGAGTGAAAATGCCAGCTATTGTCGGAAGATACCGTGATTGGCTTCAGGGAAAAGTTCACACGATCGTAGGCTGGACACGATTATCTGGGTCATACCCTGGAGTCAAATTTCCCATTTATGCATCTCCGCTCAAATCTCGCCGTTTGACGCATCAGAAGCGATTCGCCTATGTCCACAATTGGAGGAATTTCGAGCGTCGCTTGTTATCTCAGTTCGGGATAGCCGTCTCCCTCGCACACCTATAATCGAGAACCACAGTTTGCAGATACTTAACATTACTTCCGAGCGTTGCTTCTCATTGCTCAATTCATTGACATTACCGTCGTTGAAAGAAATTATTCTTAACACAGACAATCCCGATACACAAATTTTCCTTGGGTGCTGGTCGCTTTTGGACCTTCTCACCCGCTCCAAATGCAGACTAGACGCCATAAGGCTTTATGACTGCCCACTTTGGTTCTCTGAGGTTCTACAATTAATCGAACACAAGAGTTTGGAAACGGTTCAGAGATTGGGCATCGACAACAGCCGCCACCATCCCATGTTCACCAACGACATTCTTAGTCGCCTAGAAGACATGATGTTGAATTACGAGCGCGAGAAGACAGCGACATTTTATCGTCGCAGAACGCGAGTGACAGGACGTTCGTAACAGACACGTACTGCCACCAAACAGGAACGGACGATGCGTTTGGTCAAGCGCGCAGAGCGATGCAAGTTCGCGAGGCGGCACCGAGGGGATAGACTTTAGTCACTCTACACGTGGCAGCGGTGTCGTGGGAATGTTCAGCAAAACCACTCTTCCCAATTCCCATGTCGCGAAGGAGGATTCAGAATAAAACTTGTGAGCTGTAGCTATTCGTTCAATCTGGATTGTCAACTGACACGCGTCAGCGGTGACAGATGGGGCGAAACGAACAGCACGAGAGTTGCACTCCGTTCCTCCAATCAATCAACTCCCGTGCGAGATTCTTGCAGAAGTTTTTTGGAACTGTGTACCGGAAGTAACGGAAATGACATGGATGTCATGCACTAGTGCTCCACTTTTGCTATGTCGTGTCTGTTCATCCTGGCGGGCGCTCGCTCTCGCTATGCCAAAGATGTGGACCACTGTGCGCATAAACATCTGTAACTTGACCATGGATCCATCGGCCGCCGCCCATGTCACCGATGCTTGGCTCAAGCGCTCACAATCTCTTCCTTTGACGTTGCATCTACGGGTGCCTTCATCGTATTCGCTTTCCTCTTGGACAAGAATCAAGACTGCCCTTGTCAAAGCTAGTTTATCTGCCCTTTACTCTCATGCGTCGAGGTGGCAGGATTTAACTCTGGATCTTCATACGTTTCAGCTATCGTCGCTTCCGCGGCTGGACGCACTATGCTTGCGGTCATTTCATCTCAAAGGATCGCATCATAAATTTATGGAATTTTCTTTCGAAAGTCCACATCTCACGAAACTATCTTGGCCATTCCCACTCGACCCGTCTACGAACCCGCAGATTCCTTGGAGTCAAATTTCCCATTTGCACATTCTAACCGGAATGACATATTTTTCTGCGACAGAAACAATCCGCTTGTCTCCGCAATTGGAGGAATTTTCAGCGACATTTGTTCGCTACGCTCCTACGAATAGCCACCTCCCTCGCCAACCTATAGTGGAGAATTGCCATTTGCGGAGGCTTAAAATCGTTGTCCACGATGTTTGTCGCCCCTTGTTCGAATCGTTGACGTTACCGGCCCTCGAAGAATTTGATTATACCTTTGCAGGTGAAAATAGACGCTATACACGGCACTCTGTGCAGTCGGGGCTTCCGCACTTGCTAACACGCTTAAAATGCAAACTAAAAACGTTGAGGCTTAATCAATTTATGCTAATATATTTGCATGTTCTAGAATGCCTAGAACATGAGAGCCTGGACACCATCCAGACTTTGTATATTGCAGACTATCCCACGTTCACCAACGATATTCTTATTCGTCTCATTTCCCCATCTCGCCCTGGACGACGTGTATTATTACCCAACCTGACACACCTGACGCTCGTTAGGTGTGTGAAGTCATCCTTGCTAGGGAAAATGGTCGCCTCGCGGTGTTGTTCACCAGAACCTGAAGTGGAACGATTACAGGCTCTATCGCTTACAGTTACGAGACTGGACGAGGCGGATGAGAACCTTATCAAAGATGCGATTGCAGATGGACTTGTCGCAGATATAAAGTTGCTCGGGCGTTGACAATGTTGAAGAACACCGGGTCAGAGTGTCTGTAATTATTACACTTGTTATCCTCGTCACCTCTTCGTGCTTCTTTCGCTGTAATTTTATCGGATCCCTCTCAACCAGACATAATTACGTTGATGACAAGTGTTTGTTACCCTGCCAAAAGCGTCGGAGGAAATACTGATGTTCACGCCGAGGCCTGGGGAACCGGAAAAGCTACACGAGAGTCGTGCAGGTATAAGAAAGGCCGTGAAGGTAGGTTTCCAAATACTTATCAGAATAACAATTCGCACTCGCGAAGGAGGACTGAATTAACTGAGCCATGACTGGAATGCTATGTCAGATAATAAAGGGCCAAATATCATATAGTCCTAGATCGAATGCACGGACTTATGTATTCCGTCAACGAGTCCATGATGATGTGGTCTATATTCAAAAATGCCCTATGCATATGCCATTACATACAAAAAATAAAGTAGTATGAGATGAGTCAATATCCGTATGAAATCTATGAATCTAAGCGCCATTTTGTGCATATAGTAGTTCTAATAGCTTATATCTAGGCGCCGAAAGATGGAAGCGTAAATATCCAGGCCAACAAGGTGCGAGTGGTCCGCATACGTCGGGGAAATCACGTTCGAGCTGTTTGATTTTCTGGATTGAATCAAGGCAGTCATTGACAACGTTCTTGAGTTCCTCCAGTTTAGTGGTCTTGTTTATCTTGGCACGGAGGGAAATGTAGTTTAAGTCTTCGCCCGCCAGTTCTTCCTTGTAGAAAGACAAAACATCGCTGTAATGCGTGTCAAAGATGGTTTGGGACGCTTAAGGGCAATAATACTCACTTCGTATGTTCCACAAACGCGATCATTGGGGGCAATGCCTGAACTCGCTATCAGCGTCGTATCGAGCGAGAGAACGCCGGGCTTACAATCAAGTAGACCTCTGGTGGCACGTGAGATGGGAATGCGAACATGATATGTATCAATGATGTTCCTGTCATTAACCGAATTGACCGGGCGAGCTCAGTGACGTTCGGTAGCTGGGAGTAGATCTGAGTATGCCGAAACTTTGGCTAGGAAAGTCGAAACTTACTTTTGCATCCTGCAATTGCCGCTCTATGACCAAAGACGTTAGAAAGGTCATGGCGGATTGTCGCATCATGTCTGCCATCACGGGGTCCCAGTACTTGGGCAGTTCGCGCAGGAGATTTGCGTACGCCTCAAGAAGTGGGTGTTCTTGCTCGACCCCCCGGATTAGACGACTGTTGAATTCGCTGATGGGTGCAGGTTTATCGGCGAAATAATCGTCGATGGGCAAGAATAATGCGATGTAGGCGGTCGCGAACGCTCGGATTGTCAAATCCGTTAGGTGAGGATACGAGGCCACAGTTGCGTAGACTGCATTCTTTAGATAAGGGTGGAAATTTTTCATGGTGATAGAGTCATCCAAAGGGTATCCGAGTTGTACAATCATTTCACGGGTGGCGACATAAAGTTCTTCGTCGTAATTGACGACATTGACCGGTGCCTTGCATTTTTCGAAAAAGTCGAGGACGACGGCTTTGATTTCGTCTCTGGAAGTCTGCAAAGGTTGAGTGTTCGAAAGCCGTGTGTTGCAGTCCACTTACTGCGTCAGACATGATTGTGTAGGAGTTCTGTTGTGCAGACCAGGTCGATAGGATGCTCAGTATTTATAGTGACAGACCGGCTATCTGTTGACGAGTTCTTTTTCACATCGCTTTCTTCGGAGAAACATGCGGTCGGAGATTGAAGCCTCGTAATGTTCCGTAGTGATCGCATATGACAAGCGCAGCAGAAACTTTCTTACCTCATGTTTCAGCGATTTGACGTAGGTTTTCTCCATGTTGAATGTAGGTTCGATCTCGATTGGGACGAAATGAATAATCGTGGTAAAGAACGACACTATGCCTATCGTACATCGCCTTCTGATTCCCGCAAGTCATCGGACGTGCCCTTGACAGAGCATGTGATGTACACTCCCTTCTGCGTGAACAGATTGGACGTTGTGCATACACTGCAGACTAATTTTATGACGTACACAATCGATGATTTGCTTGTATGGAGATTCCGGCTATACACCGGTTAGCTGTGGCCTCGAAAAGGCTGGAGCATAGAGCGTGGATAGAGCATAGAGTCATAGACCACATCCAAGTACGCTACGCGGCAAGATTGTTGTTCTGCTGCAGCATAGCCTCCGAAGACAAACTTACTCTTGAAGGATTGTGGGATTGTAACTATTTTCGGATTGCAAATATTTTTGCCCTTAGGAAATTGGAACACAAGTGGCTGCGACCCATGTCCGATCTGCTGTGTTAAAGACGCGAGGACGACGATCGCGATGTGATGGGTTCGTCACGCGCGTCACATGTCACGTAAACGCATCGAGACGAGATCGCAAGATCTTCCGCGCGGTCAGTGGGATTAGAACTTAACTGTACCGTTCTTCAATCTCAACGGAGTTCCATAACCCGATATCGAAGGTCCGTGAGATGCCAGAGATATCAATAGTAATTCTTGACGATGTTTATTGTTGACAGACAATGTTCTTAAATTCACCCGACTGATTGACCCTAGAGCTAGGCAATGCTACCATTTTTCCATTGTTAAATGAAAGGACATGGTGATAAAGTAGCGTGGTCTGAGAGCTCCATTGGTTGTCAGAACGGCGGACTGCAATTTTCCGCGAAGAATACCTCCGGGGAGGTATCTTAAAGTGAGAATATGCAGAAGTGGACTCCTGACAAGTTTCAGACAGACATTTACGAGCGGCGGACGTAATAAATACAATGAACAAGTCCCGTTATCTCGAATGTCGGCTGCGCCGCAGAGGGCGATTGTCACGGCGGAGTCCGGGTGCAGTTCATTCTCCATCGTGCAGCTCATTTTGGACTGCAGCCGAGTAACGATGCACTGCAAATCAGTACAAGTTCGAGTCAAGCAACATGATACCATACAGCGGGACTTGGGTATTCCGCTGCGTGCGCCACGAGCCATTCGAAAGGCGAGAAAGACAGGGAGGAGCTCGAGGTAGCAGGAGTTATTGCAGTGATGGCTAGCTGCGAAAAAGAGGTGGGCGTTTTGAGAGGACGTGATCGCGCACCTTTTTTATTTTGGGCATTCTCGGAGGCGGACAGTAAGCATTTGAAGGGTTCTGCGCGAGCTATGACTGCCGTCAAAGGAAGAGTTCGAGGCTCGAGCTAGCAGAGAACGCCATTATTTAGTATTATTTGTGACATGTTGAACTTTCCAACCCTAAACTCCGCCATCGCGACTCAACCTCTTCTATCGTCCATCAATGCATCACCAGTGCTACGATTCGCTCCCGCGAATGCTATTCAGCATCTCAACTTCAACATGTATGGTTTATATGCTCCTGAGCTAACTGTCAGTACCTCCGAGAATTCCCAAAATAAAATGGTGCGCGATCACGTCCTCTCGAGACGGCCACCTGATGCTTATTCGGCTGTTTTTTTTGTGGCTAGCTGTCGACCCGATCCCATGCCGAAACGTTAAGGTATATGGCTCCCTCACTGCAATAACTCCTGCTAACGTCACCCAGTTCAATTTATGTCGGCCTGAGCTTGTTAACTACCACCTAATACGGAACACACTCACGCGATGCACCCAATGCCGTGTGTCGGTCGTAGGAAACCGCTCGATATCAGCAACACCTGTTTATTACTATTGTACTAATACTAGCATAAGTAATAGAAATTTTATGACTGTTACCGATAATTGCCGGTCTGATAATTGCCTGGAAATTTCCCGGTAAGGAAATCGAGGGGGAAAGAAATCGCGTTTCTCGGTAATTTCTGGTATTTATCTCTATTTACCTCCGATTTCCCAAACTGGGTTTTTCCCGATGCGCCCGCCGGCCGGCCGATGCTGTTGGGGGTACGAATGACCTTTCGTTGTTGGGAAAAGGAGGGTGTTAAGATAGTATCGCCCCACACCATTAATATCGGGGGCTGGGGCCATCTCTTGATGGCTTACTAGTTCATGAGAAAGCAGGAAAAGGAGAAGCCGGCCAATGGAAGCGTCCGGGAATAAGGTCGTACGCAGATTCGATGTCAAGGCCGGAGAGTGGACCTGCAAGAATATCCAAAGCGAGTTGGCCTGAGATTCAGAAACGCGTGAGTCAGAAACTGCAGTCAGTGGCTGTGTTCGAAACGCGTGAGACCCGTTGTTATCCTGAGCTGAACTAGTAGTACCTCGTATATTATTCTACTGTTCGTACTCGATGACGAACGGAGATGTAACTATCGCTGACCCATTCTTGCAGCCTCGTCTTATCCCGCTGATAAGTGTTGTTGGTTTCCTCTCCTCTTGAATGGCCCACTTCAGTCGGTTACTTCTCTGAGACTCGTCCGCCATCTCTGGTTTCGCATGACAGGAAATAGGTCTAGGCATGTGCTGTGCTTTCGTTCTGTCACGGCTTCGTTTAGGTGCATCATTTCAATTTTGTCGAGGTTCTTATAAGAACGTGAGCCTATCTTTCCCTTCGTTTTCGCTGTTATCCTCAATCACTTTTTTTCGCCATACCATTTCCCGGTTAAGCAAGATAGGGCAAAACATGAGACGGGCCACTCGCGTCCTGGTCTGAGCTAACACTGCAGACTGCCAACGAGACGACGTTCACCGACACTAGCTCGCTGCGGCTCATGGATCTGGCATTGCCTTTCGAAAAGCCCGGAGTGCACGCAGCGCTGAGCTCTTGGCTTGGCCGTTCACTACCTGGAAGCTCTCAATCGAGGTCACGTCGCGCGAACGCATACTAGCACATCGCTTTAAGCCGATGTTGCCAACTGCTCATGCTGTCCTCTTCGCTTTTCTGCGCGTCGCTTGATGACGACGTCAGTCCTATGCTCATGTCCACCTCCACATATGTATTCCTCAACTAAGATTTTTCGCTCGTCTTCCTCTCCCGACATGCCACTGACTACTTTTACCCCCCCAGCTTACCCCACTATTATCCTTGCATCCCTTAGGAATATGAACAGCGCCCGACTCTGAACATGTTCCAGAAGTTACCCGAGACCATGGGTAATATGACGTCTAATGACAAGTGCGTATCTTCTTTTCTAACCTGTCCCAGACTCTGATCTTGGACAGTAGGGATGGGAGGAGAGTTGGGGCATGTGACAAGTTGCGGTGTATATTAACCTGTTAGTCATGTGCGGCTTTCATCTCCGAGGAGTCACTTTTTCCACGTTTGTTAAAAATGGTATGGTATAGATTTCTGCGAGCAGGCCATCAGATATCACGTACGTGGACAGGTAGAATAGACACTATTACGAGTCTGGTAACGAAGTGGAGCTAAGCATCTGTCATATGCTCTCAAAACATTCCCAACGGACACGTACCGCAACAACCGTGGTAAGATTCATACAATGTATGTTCACTATTCAAGTATAACAGTTATGTCCCAATGATGGCTTCGCTGACAGGTTTGGCCGCAGGCTAGGGGAGCAACTGATTGGAGAAGGAGATGTCAAGGCAGGTAGCAGTTCAAGACGCTCAAGCAGATCCTTGCTAGCGTTCCATCGTCAACGTGGATTCTCTAGTGGATAAGGAAAGCGCAGTCCAACTTGATTTTTCAAATCATTTGGAGATTCTGGGAGTTGCGCTCTCGCCCTCGGATTACAGTAGAAAGAGGGATGCCATGCCTACTACCGTCCCATATAACTGGTAATAATAATACATGTCAACGGTTGTACTACTTCATGAGCGTTAACCTTTGGGCATCGCTGAGTAGCAAATGAACTGGTCCCCAACTGGTCTTTCAATCGCCAAATAAAAAATGCATTGAGTAAGAGTTACAATCACACATGCTAGCGTATAATGATAAATGTAAGATCCCCATAAAAATACAATTGTGGTAGTTTCAGAACGCGATTTTAATATATATCCTCCGAGTCCGAGTCCAACAGTACCAGAAGCCGGTGTCCGAGGAGCGTAAGGTGGTGACGGAAATAGCAAGACAAGTTGGCTAGTTGAGGCCTATACACGGATGGATATTTTGTAGAAAGCTTTTCGAGGTCTCTATATACATCGACGGCATCGTTGACCATCTTTTTTAATGCGTCCAGTTGACAGGTGTTCGTCCTGGAACACAGGGAGCTGTAGCTGGGGGTCTCTCCCGACAACTCTTCTTTATAAAACGATAGGACGTCACTGTAGGCGAATTAGATGAGGTCAACAGGGTGTTGCGAGAGTAGTCTTACTCGGCGATGTTGATAAACCGGTATATCGGAGAGAAGCCCTATTAATTTACCGTCAATTCTGTGGCCAACGAGACTTCGTGGACGGTACTTACTGCCATAAACATTTCTGGGGATGTGTCTGGAGAAAACATCCAAAGACAGCATAACGTGGATATACCCGACATATCCCGGAGGGACCGCGCCAGTTGTGAACCGTTACAAGGGGGCAACTATCGGACGCCGTTGAGTCGGGCAGCAAAGCGGTCTCCCGGCGAGGAACTCACCTCTGCATCTTTCATCGCGTGCTCCAGGGCTATGGACTTTATAAACGTCATCGAGCTCTGCAGCAGCATATCTGCCATGACAGGATCCCAATGCTCATGGAACAAACGCAAAAGACGTGCGAACGTTTCTAGTTCTGGGTATTCTTGGGGAATGCCTTGAGCGAAACGATAGTTGAATTCGCTGATAGGGCCAGGTTTATCCACGAAGGCGTCATCGATGAGTGTTGTCAGACCAGCGTAGACAGAGATAAAGACTCGAGTGGCCTGATCTGTGACATGTGGATATATCCCGACGGTTATCATAGGCCCAAGCTTCAGGTATCGTTTAGCTGCTTTCAACGTGGCTGGGTCGTCCAATGGATATCCAAGCTGCTTGATCTTTTCGCATGAAGCGGTGAATAATTCCTTGTCAAAGTCTACGCGCTTCGTGTTTTTGCGAAAAAAGCAGGTAACCGTAACCGCATCCTTTCTGGCGACCTGTCAGAGAACTTTATTAAGTCATTGGCGCTATGAAGCTTAATCAATGGGTCTTACAGCGTTTGTCATATCGTGTTGTAGTTGCCGAGGAGGATGGTGACCTACGAACCTCTGACTCAACTTATATAACAATCTTCTGCTTGGCAGCCCGTATTCGGCTTCCTCAGTTACCGGCTTAACCACGGCCGAGATTATTCTCGTACTTCCCTAGCAAAAGTTGGTTAGCTCGAGAAGGACTACTCGGGTTGTTATCGGCCGCTGAACACAGTTCTTGTACAGCTTGGCCGATCAAGTTCGCTTAGAGACCGCTCCTGAGCCTCATGTAGCCTTGTGAGATAAAGAATTTGATAGGAGTCCGCTTAGACCCAGTTCCGAATAGCCGGTTATGGACGTCCATCATTGGATACCATAGCGGACGCTGGACAGCATTCTCAATGGCTTACGGTCTTGACGCTTTGCTGGATGGACTTTAAGCTGAACCTGACAGTACTTCATCGTATGCCATTATTCCTTGATAGTTCGGAATCGAAGTGACACGTAGCGTAAAGTTCGTAACATCTGAAGCGACATTATTCGGATGCCTATTTTCAGGCATCATTGCTGAAAATAACGTGTCCCACGCGGGGATCGCGCTAAGATTACTGAGTTGAGTTGCCGCTGTATCTTATCCACCTACGAGATTCCCGCGGAAAACGAGGTGACCTAGCCGGAGCCTCTCGTCGGTCAAGGCAAAAGCGCGAAGGAATGCTAAAATGGCAGTTGCATCGCCGCGACTTTCTGAATCTTACCACGTTTGTCATGTTGCATATTGCGGGGAAAACACCTCTTATAATAGCTATGACAGTGTCATCAATGACGAAGCGTTGTAGAGGTGCCTACGTACATTCTGCTCGTGTCGATCTTGCAAAGAGTCAAAGACTCGGCACTCTGGCAGAGCCGCCGCGAGCACGTGTTGGTACAAACAAGTCCACACATCGGTGCATACTCCGACTCGTCGTTCTTCTAGTTCTACGCTCACTTATGCTTTGCTATGCTTTTTTTTCATTTTTAACCTAAAAGGAGAGGTTTAACATGTTTTCTCGACCTGCTCGTTGATTTGATTTCAAACGGTCCATTATATTCAGATTCAGAATACAAGTCGTCTCGAATAGCGACGTTAGGTCACCTATTATTACTACACCTTGTTCAAAAGTGAGGATATATCCTCCGACAAGGTAAACCATGATTGAGAGTCTATGCAGAAATCATTAGCGCATGGTATCCGACATGTGCAAAATTGAAGTACATG
Organism: Amanita rubescens; assembly: GCA_015039365.1. NCBI lineage: Eukaryota > Fungi > Basidiomycota > Agaricomycetes > Agaricales > Amanitaceae > Amanita > Amanita rubescens. The sequence continues at coordinate 118,297 of WION01000066.1, forward strand.
AAAGATCTATAATTGTGTTGACTTCAAAGCATCGAAGGCACGTTGCCAATGCATAGCGCGACGAGTCGCGGCCACGTATTTCCTTTCGACAAACAAGTGCACACCGTAGCCCGTACTATTCTTAGTTCTACGCGCACTTCCGGTTTACTAGGTTTTTTTTTCATCTAAAAGGAGAGGTTCATCAATTTAACACCAAGGCTACTACGGCCTTAATCTCACTGTACGGACTGGCGATGATATATCGTGTTCGGGCTCAATGATCGTACCGCTACTTGCAATTGAATCTCACACACATCGTGACGGGGCGGCCTCAACTACTTACTGGCGAGATATCATACTAATATCCGACGCACTGTGAAAGTTTCGCACATGTTCCAAGCATGCTTTGTGCATCAATCCTCAGGCTGCAAAGCTTTTGCCCCTGTACTTGACGCAATTTATAACATTAATCTGACCCCAAGATTGACAGCTGTCGTGAGCGAACGACACCCTCAAGGAACCGGGAATTGCAGCAGTGAAATCAATCATGCAGTCTCAGTTACTCTTTAGCTGGGGCGAACAGGCTCTAACTTTTATGCCTGAAAAGTCATCCCAGGATTTATCATTGATACCTGGGCAGAAAACGAGATTACGTCCTCCAACTATCATATCCGCTTACGGAACATCACTTCTGCCTTAGGATCAGGGGTCGACATATCACCAAACCACACCTCGGATGGGCGTCCACCATCATTGGCCATCTTCACATCGTAGTTTAGCAAAACATATGCAAGCATCGTCTTGATCTCGTTTACTGCGAAAAACCTGCCAGGACTAGAATTGGGAACATATCAGAACCTGTTTCTGTTTCGAAGAAAGACACCAAGTACCATGCATGCCGCCCCTGTCCAAATGTTTGAAATCCGGTAGTAGGAGTCACCATTGAGTGTTTTGTGCTTTCACCTTCTTTCTCGCGCATCTTGGAGAACCTAAACCCGTCGAAAACCTCGGGGTCGGAATAATATTCCTAAGCAAAGACCTATATAAGAGATGGAATGACCAAGGATTGGTTACGAACCGAATCATGATGCACGCAATCATGTGGAATGGCGATCGTAAAGCCGGCAGGGACCGTTACCCCGTTTGAAAATGTAAAGTCCTTCATAACTTTACGCCGCACGCTGACTTTAGAATCAAAGTGAGAAAATTTGAGAATACTCGAGATGAAACGCGGAGCATACAGAGTCCCGATGAGAGTCTCTGTGACTCTTTCAAGAAACTATCCAATTTCCTGAGTTTCCCAATGGCCGATTTGGTCCAACCTTCTTCATTTATCACAGCCTCGACTTCTTCGCGCATGGGTTGTAAGTATTCCGGACGTGTGGCTAAATTGAATAGCACGTTTGTGAATGCCTAAAACCATGCTTCAGTTACACTGTCAGGATAAGCAATTGCGTTTGCGTACCATTGTCGTGGTGTGGATGCTAACAAAGTTCGTAAGCAACATGCGAGTAGCTAAGCTCTTTATATCGCGTCGGCGAGGGTTATCTTTTGCGACTTCCAGAAACCAGCTTATAGCGTCGTTCTATAAGAAACATTAAGTTTTCAACGCAAAACATCAAGTTTTTACTAACTGGTTTATCGGGCCAATCGTCTCCGTTTTGCGCTTCCTGTTCAATGCGTTCTCTAATCAAAGGTCCCAGGTGTTTCACTCCGCGTTTGATTCCGTTAGGTACTTTCCTCAAGAAATGGACGAAGAAACTGCGATATAATTGTCATATAGGTTTACACGCAATCATGCAGCAACTTACTGTCTGAGAGAGGTTGGGAAGAAGTTGAGAATGATACCTGACAGGAAGACGTCAATCGTAAATCCCTCGTTTAACGATATGTAATCCGGATCACGACCTTCTAAACGTTAAAGAGATGTAGGCCGATAGCAGGCGTGACACTCACATAAAGGTAGTCCGACGAGCATCCTATTGACACTCCTACAAACGATGCTTAAAACAGCATCGCGTACATTGACCGTTGTCCATTCTGATCCTAATCAACGAATATTCTCTCCAAGAGAATCATCAATACATACCATTTCCCTCTGTGGGAATAAATTGCGAAAAGGCGACCGCGATCTCGTCCTGGATATCTGAAAACCGAGCTGCGATGTTTCTCGTGAGTTGATTCTTCACAACATCGGCGTGAAAATCGTCATCGTGCATTTCATGGTCAAACAGAATATCAGTATGGAGAAACTTGTGCAATATGGGTAAGTCAAAGGCGAATTGTAAGAAAATGCAACCTGAGTCACCTCTGCAGCCGCGTCTTTGAGCGAGAGTTGATCGTCGGGTGCCCGTCGTATGTCGTCGATTAATTGCCGACTAGTGACGACAACGATCCATTGCGTCAGCATTGGGACCTTGAAGACAGAACCACGGTACTGTCATGGCAACTGTAAATCCAGAAAGCGGTGCATTACGTCCCACCACACGTACTTTGTTGTAACCCTCTTCCACGATATCCCTGCCATGTTTAAGGAATCGCAGAGCGCCGATGTACGAAGTCAAGAAACCGGAGGGGCCTATTGTCGGTATAGCGCTCAACTGTAAATCGAATTCAGTCGTATTGGCCACGATATTCAATTAATCAAGCGCGCGCCTTTCGATATTTGGAAAATGCCTGCCATATGAGCGAAACGCAGTAACAAGATGCAATAACTGCGAGTCCTGTGATAGTCTTCGAATCCATGAATGCAGGAAGCAAGCCTGGGACGTGCTGTTTTATGTAGGGTGTGACATCTCATCGGTATACCGTGATCAACTTTGACTAAAAATGGACTTGACATACATCTCGGCTGTTTACGACGGCGCCCGGGAGCGGGCCGTCTTCAAATGATGGCTGCCATCGAAATCGTTTTACATTCGTTCAACGTTGCACCGCATGCCTCTGATGGAAAGGAATCACGATAGCCGCATTTATATATACAACACGACCGAGATTACCCACATGTAGCAGCATGGCCTTTCAAGTGATAATGATGGGCGCGAAGAACATTACTGCATTGGCGTAGATTGTATCCCTTCATTTGTTTGGAAAGCAGTCGTCAGGTGTGTAACGAGTACTTATCAAACGCAACGTGGTCTGAATCAGACTTGGAATCACAGTTGAGCGCTATTCCAGCAATTGGGCCGTCGCATACAGCCTATGGAAGACGTACGTAAGATCACATCCTTACGCTCTCATGGCCTTCCTATGCCATTTCCCGGCCATGCTTATAAAACCGAAGAGCGCCGATATACGGAGTCAAAATGCCGGAGGGACCTATTGTCGGAAGATACCGCTCAACTGTAACTGATTCGATACGCGTACCTTCTGCTTGGCAATCGTTTTATAAATGGCGGGAAGACAGTAAACGAATGCAATCACTCCAAATGCAGCGAAAATCCTCCCGTCCTTGGTGACTTGGTCCGAGAGAGTAATTTGCGAAGGAAGCAACGATCGGCGCTCCTCGCTGCGACGGTGCGAGAACACTACTAGGAGGCAAAAGGCTCTGCAGCGATGTGCACTCTCGTTGAACTTAGTGTTACTAATCTTTAAACTCGTTATTCTGTCAATCAGATGAGCGAAAGCGGTTACGATACAATACAAGGGTATTCGTTAGTTAGTTAGTTAGTAAAACCTCATTGTTCGTCATCGGAATGCAGGTAGGGATTGTCATCCAGATCAATCGGATCACCAATCGGATCATCATCCTCCAGCTCATCGCTTTCCATCAACGCTCCCTTCTCTGGCGTCACGTTTGGGGTCATAGACATTGCCATCTCCAAGATGTACCGCAAGGAGCCCAACACAGTTGACAAGTCTTCCTGCATCACATTAAACAGCCTGCTCAGTTTGAGGACCCCTTCCTGTGTAATAATTAGGAAGATGTAAGAGAGACCATATGTTGCAACGCCATAGACAGAGGTATTGCTTCGTCCTCGGTTGACACGCGATTGACGGAGACATGCGAGATACACGACTAGTTGGGCTAAAGCGCTGTTAACGTTACCACAGACTTTGGCCAAGACACAGAGCAAGAGCGAGTAAAAGCGTCGATTAGGAACTTTCGGGGACCTGATGACAATTCCGATACCATGGTCAACAAGACCGCCGACAATGGTCTTGTGGTGGTCCGCGTAGGATTAGTTGTGCGGTTGGACATCGGACCCACACCCCCGAGGCTGGAGTTGGCGATGCCATGGTCAACACGACCGGTCTTGCGGGTTGGAGTCGGCATAGGATTAATTATGTGGTTGAATGAAACTTCGCAAAGTGTTGGTGTACGTCGGCCGTCCTCGGTTAACTCAGTTGGTGAAATTCCAGAAACCTTGCCTCGCTGAAGTTTTTTGTGTTTAAATCGCCAACAGAATGACCAACCAACTCACCATTACCGCTATACACTCGCATAGAAGGAAGTCCATAGCAATTTTACACCCCGCCTCACTTGATCGCTCGTAGATTGTAGTATAGTTTTCCAGGAGCGATACTAATAAAGCCTCTCGTCATTGCACGGTTCAATAACATCAGGGAAAAACTTTACCAAGGGATGCCGATGGCTCAAGGGTCTTGAACTCTGGCATCATCTCAATCTTCCACAGGTGCTTTGCGGCATCCTTCAGTGAGGAACTGTACGTCAAGCCGAAGTCTAGAACTGCCTCGTCGAGTGTGAACTCCTTTGCGGCCTTGCGTATGGACTCCTTTTCAACTTTTGCGGAAAGCGCCTGATCTTTCAACTTCCTAAGAATGCGGAGAGTAGCGCTGTCTGCAGGCTTGGAAGCATTGGCGATAGCGAAGAGCTCTTCGAAGAGAGACTTAATTGCCACTGAAGTGACTGAACTCGAGTCGGCTCGGGGGCGCTTTGGCATGATGTTGAAACGTCCACAGGTGCAAAGCGACAAACAATACAAACAAATAACACTCGCCCACGGCCACGGGTTATCCACCGTCTGGTTGCTTATGTAATCAGTAGTCAATGCACTAACCTGCCACCATCGACGGCCGACTAGTGACTACTACCTTCATGCCAATCAGTTCAGTTCTCGCCGCTGTTATTGCTGCTGTGTCCGCCGTGTCTGGCGCATGCATCGGGGCAATCGTTAACGGCTGGTGGAATAGCCGGCTCGATCAGTATAAACGACGGAGGGAAGAGCGAGATGCTGTGAAGAAGTATAGAGATCCTCTGCTGTTAGCTTGCGAGGAGCTCCAATCACAGCTGTGGCATTTAGCACATACTACGGACAATCCAAAACACATACAGAATGCCAACAAATTGTTTACCGATTTCGAGAGGATATATCCATACATGTGGACAATCAAGTAGTTTGGTAGATTATTCGCCTGGATCTACATTCTTCAACAAGATGTCGCCAATGTCCACCATGGCATTGCAAAAGAGGACAGAGACTTTATGGACAGCCTTTATAAACTTAGGGCAGCTTTCAACGACCCCGTCTTCTCTAACAATCACCCTTTTCACGTTACTCGAGGTGAACAAATTGCTATTGGCGAAAAAATGGCGACTCAAGGCCCCGGGCTGCCGTTATCATGCATTGGATTCGCCGAGTTTATATCATGTTGGGAGAAGAAGGAGAATGATAACCCCATTTCTTTCAAAACCTGGTTTACGAGTCTCGAGGACTCATTACGGGAATTCAAACAAACAGACAAAAGTGTCCTTACAGAACCAACCCATCGTTCTGCACATTTCACCAACCGACGGAACAATCGGAATAACGATCTTGATCGAGACGCTGGTCGCAATCATCTTGTTCGTATTTGTAAAATCCAGCGGTGTCTCATATCACTCATCGAGGCGCTGGATCCCCAACAACTACGTGCTCCTTATCATCTCAGAGTCCCCCTTCCATCTCTGGATTGGGTTGGCGACGGCCAGGGACATAATGATGGCAAGGACGGTGCTGAGGGAGATGGCATCGGCGCGATAGAGAGTGACCCAGTAAAACCCTCGCACATCAGTGGTAGTTCCGAGGATGGAGTCAAACCAGCGTCCGACGATGAACAAGGTGACAGCGGCAGGGAGGGTGAGTTTGTGGTCTCATCATCTCTGGAGATGTATGTACTAACCTGGATGACCGTATGGAGAGCAAGCCAGGATAAGGGATCAGGCTAAACATACTACCCCATCAACCATGATTGCAGCAAGTCCAAGGGCGTCATGTGACTACCAGCGTCACAGTAATGATGATGTAAGCCAAAGTAAGCGTGCAGCCTGAGCGTCCGACGATGAACAAGGTGACAGCGGCAGGGAGAGTGAGTTTGTGGTCTCATCATCTCTGGAGAAGTATGTACTAACCTGAAAGACTGTATGGAGAGCGATCCAGGCAAAGGAATAAGGCAGCAAGGAGTCCAAGGAGGTCGTCATACCAGCGTCACAGTAATGATGATGTAAGCCAAAGTAAGCGTGCAGCGTCCGACAATGAAGAAGGTGATAGCGACAGGGAGGGTGAGTTTGTGGTCTCATCATCTCGGGAGAAGTATGTACTAACAAGACTGTTGGAGAGCGATCCAGGCAAAGGAATAAGGCTAAGCGTACCCCATCAACCGTGATGGCAGCAAGTCCAAGGGGCAAGAGGACCCCCGAAAACCCCCCTTAGATACCTGAGGCGGCCCCTACCCAAATTTGCGGTTTTTTACCCAAGGAAAATCTCAAGATTTTTATCCTTTTTCCTCAGGCCACAGCCCCATTTTTTATCCCCGACCCCAGTTCAGGCCTACCTGCGGTAGTGGTGAGCCAATTTTTATCCTCTGGATGGTTCAAGCCCCCCCTACGCTTCAGAATGACGATGTACATTCTCTACTTAACTCCTAGATACTAATCTGTACCTTTGGAACAATTCAAAATAGTGATTTCCCTCGTACAAATTAGTGAAACCTGCCCCAAGACTATTCCTCCAACTCCAGCTCATTTTGTGTCAATCTCTTTCTTTTTCCCATTTCTGAGACAGCCAGAGCGATGGTAGTCAGCTTCGTCTTGAGGATTTTGAACATATGAAAGTCATCTGGCGAGATCTTGAGACCAGTTTCCGAGATCTGGGGCACATGCTTGAGTGTGTAGAGGAAATGACTAGAAGGAATCATGTCGAAGCACTTCAACGTATGTGAAGGGGGCTTATCAGAGAACTGGATCCCGAAGTGATGTTCATAGATTTGTACGTTGATGTACGATGCGGCCGTGATTGCTGGGACAGAACTTAGGAGTATACGTATACTAAACGGTTGGAGCCTTAGCGGCGAACAGGCTCTAACTTTTATGCCTGAGAAGTCATATGATCCCAAAATTTATCATTAGTACCTAGGCAGAAAACGAGGATATGCCCTCCAACTATCACGTCCGCTTACGGAACATCACTTCTGCCTTAGGATCAAGAGTTGCCATAGTCCCAAACCACATTTCGGATGGGCGTCCACCGTCATTGGCCATCTTCACATCGTAGTTTAGTAAAACATGTGCAAGCATCGTCTTGACCTCATTTACTGCGAAAAACCTGCCTGGACTAGAATTGAGAACATATCAACATATCAGAACGTGTCGGTTTCGAAGAATGACACAAAGTACCATGCATGCCGCCCTTGTCCAAATGTTAGAAATCCGGTAGTAGGAGTCACCATTCCGTGTTTTGTGCTTTCGCCTTCTTTCTCGCGCATCTTGGAAAACCTGAACCCGTCGAAAACCTCGGGGTCAGAATAGTATTCCTAAGCAAAGACCTATATAGGGGATGGAATGACCAGAAAGATTGGATACGAACCGAATCATGATGCACGCAACCATGTGGAATGACGATGTTAAAGCCGGCAGGAACCGTTACCCCGTTTGAAAATGTAAAGTCTTTCATAACTTTACGCCGCACGCTGACTTTACAATCAAAATGAGGAATTTGAGGAATACTCGAGATGAAACGGGGAGCATACAGAGTCCCGGTGATAGTCTCTGTGACTCTTTCAAGAAACTATCCAGTTTCCTGAGTTTCCCGATGGCGGATTTAGTCCAACCTTCTTCATTTATCACAGCCTCGACTTCTTCGCGCATGGGCTGTAAATATTCCGGACGTGTGGCTAAATTGAATAGCGCGTTTGTGAATGCCTAAGGGCATGCTTCAGTTACACAATCAGGATAGGCAATTGCGTTTGCGTACCATTGTCGTAGTGTGGATACTAACAAAGTTCAGGAGCAACATGCGAGTGACTAAGCTCTTTATATCGCGTCGGCGAGGGTTATCTTTTGCGACTTCCAGAAGCCAGCTTATAGCATCGTTCTATAAGAAACGTTAAGTTTTCAACGCAAAAAATTAGGTTTTTACTAACTGGTTTATCGGACCAATCGCCTCCGTTTTGCGCTTCCTGTTCAATGCGTTCTCTAATCAAAGGTCCCAGGTGTTTCATTCCACGTTTGATTCCGTTTGGTACTTTCCTCAAGAAATGGACGAAGAAACTGCGATATAATTGTCTTATCGGCTGGCGCGCCATCATGCAGCAACTTACTGTCTGAGAGAGGTTGGGAACAGGTTGAGAATTGTACCTGACAGGATGATATCAATCGTGAATTCCACGTTTAACGATATGTAATCCGGATTACGGCCTTGGAAACGTCAAAGAGGTGTGGGCCGATAGCGGGCGTGACACTCACATAGAGGTAGTCCGACGAGCATCCTATTGACACTCCTACAAACGATGCTCAAAACGGCATTGCGTGCATTGACCGTTGTCCATTCTGATCCTGATCAATGAATATTCTCTCCAAGAGAATCATCAACGCATACCATTTCCCTTTGTGGGAATAATCTGTGAAAAGGCGACCGCGATCTCGTCCTGGACATCTGAAAACCGAGCTGCGATGTTTCTCGTGAGTTGATTCTGTACAACATCGGAGTGAAAGCTGTCATCGTGCATTTCACGGTCAAGCAGAATATCAGTATGGAAAAACTTGTGCAATATGGGTAAGTCAAAGGCGAATTATAAGAAAATGCAAGCTGAGTCACCTCTGCAGCCGCGTCTTTGAGTGAGAGTTGATCGTCGGATGCTCGTCGTATGTCGTCGATTAATCGCTGATTAGTGACGACAATGGCCCATTGCGTCAGCATTGGGACCTTGAAGACAGAACCACGGTACTGTCATGGCAACTATAAATCAAGAGAGCGGTGTCATGTCACAACAACACATACTTTGTCGTATCCCTCTTGTATCATATCCTTGCCATGTTTAACGAACCGCAGAGCGCCGATGTACGAAGTCAAGAAACCAGAGGGGCCGATTGTCGGTATAGCGCTCAACTGTAAACCCAATTCAATCGCATTGGCCATGATATTCAATTAATCAAGCACGCACCTTTCGATGTTTGGAAAATGCCTGCCATATGAGCGAAACGCAGTAACAAGATGCAATAACCGCGAGTCCGGTGATAGTCTTCGAATCCATGAATGCAGGGGGCAAGCCTGGGTCGTGTTGTTTTAAGTAGGGGTTGGCATTAGGACATTGACGCGATCAACCCTTATCGTGACTAAGTAGTCCAAAAATGGACTTGATATGTATATGGGCAGTCATACCAATCGACAACGCACAGGCGACTGCTATGGATCAAGAAAGGTTACGTACAATGCCTCGCATCGTCTACCATCGCTTGATTTGCGTATTATGCTCCTTGGAGTTGAACATTGAGCGTTTGAACGTTGAACGTCGAGTCGAATGACGCCGCAGATTCACCGATCGTCTATGAATATCACCATGCGGAGGTGCTCCGACAAGTCAGAAAAGTAGAGAAGGTTGCCTCATAATAGACCCGTGTATGAACTGAGCCCCCGGACCCCGGAGCGGCCGACTGCCCGATGAGCTCAGCTTTATGATGCTCACTAGACAGCATAACGGGGCCCTTTATGAAGTAACGGCCACCAACTCCGTGACGTGAGCAGAGTACGGCAGATGTGGGAATCACCCGTAACGATGGCGATTCACGCAACTGCGATTACTCCTAAGAAACGAAAACAGTGTCTGGACTCACCAGATTGGAACTACGGACGACCCTCACGGCACTTCGATCGGTAAAAAAAGGAACTGGCCCCGAGCGACAACCATGATGTTTCTCGGTCGCAATCCGAGCTGTTCGCCTTTGGGTCTGATTTTGAAGAAACACAGTACGTCTCATTGGGTCACCTGGCCCCCAGATTCCTCCTTGCAAACTCGCTATTTCTTGCCAGCTCTTTCTTTCTCTGGCGTGAAATAACGAATACTTGAAGTAGCTGAGTATTGAAGCTGGTGGTTCGCTCTCGTTTAAAAGAGGATTTCGAAAAGCGGGTGAATGCCATTGATGCCCTCGGAGCGGCGGATCATTGGTCGTCCGACGACCACCTCAAAGTTCTCAAAGACCTTGTCCCGATAACTGTCAGCGTATACAAAAGAGAATGTATGGGGATCTCACGTTGAATTTATCGGCTGCTTGTACCTGGATTGATCCTTTCTTTTTCGCGCTAGTGCGATGGTGCCACTGAGCAAGAAGTTGGTGCTCACGCTCGAGCAGAGCCTCCCCGCTACCCCATGATGCCTTTCGATTTCACTACTTTCATAGACTATACCCATCACGATCAGCTGATGGGTCTTTTCAACGATCATTTCACACCTACTTCATTGCCCTACAGAGACGTTCCTGATAAACCCAATTCTCGATAGACTCATGAAGCACAATCGCGCCTTTCTTGTTTTGGAAGCGATATGTCTCTTCAAGACCATGTTCCTCAAGGTGTTGGTGAAATGTATGCATGTGCGAAAACATTACAGTCAGTTGTTTGCATGTTTGTCTCAATGTATTTCGGTCGAGCTAGATTGAGTCGTTCTGTTTTTTCCCAGCCTTCACTTTTCAACAATTCGTGTTCGTCAGTCGTTCATTGATTTCATCAATATGAACTATTTTTGGGATTTGGGCAGATTTGGGCGAGCGTCTCTCTGTAAGCAACTATCATTTCAATTCTATGCCATTCGACAATGGCACGTACCTCCTCCCAACAACCGCGCGTATACTTGTGATCGCCCTCTTTACTGCAAGAAGAAGCTGGCCAGACGACATGCTACAAACACCAGTTTTCGATGGAGACTGCGCTCGCGCTGAACATCAGTTCTCAGTTCTATCCAGCGCGAGGCGGACGAGGATTCTGAAGCTAGACTGTCAGTTTGAATGGGAGCGTTGGCGGATGTGGTGGTAGGAACGTTCGTGTTCGCGGTTATATGTCATTAAGCATGCCCCTCAAACGAAGGTTATGTCAAGGTGCCTAAACATCACCTCAAGGGAGTATGCGGTTAAGGCACAGTAAGAGGCGATGCACCCTCATTTTCATGCTCCATGGAAAGCCGCTCGGCAAACACATTATCCATCCACTGGCACCACTAGTACCATGAACATTTAATGATCGCGCGAGGGGAATCACTTTTGGATAGTTCTGGGCAGAGTTCGGGCCGCGAAGGATGAACAGAATGACATTCACGTCCGATCTATACATATATGCGCTCGTGCTGACGGACACACCTATCAACAAGTAGCTTGAAGGAATGAGATCAATGCATATCTTAATAATAAAAATTGCATTATATATCAGCAAAGGTCTCGGGGGGTGCTACAAACATCTTACCTCCCGCTGACACGCCACTTCTCTCCGGACTGGTCAAGCCTCTCCGCGACTTGTCTGTCAACGCCAACAACGACGTCCGCCTTATTCGTTCTCAAGCTCAGCAGTGGGAATGAACCTGCGAGCGGGCCTGCGCCAACATTAATATCATGCCAAGCCGAACGAGAAATGTGAGTAAGGCGCACCGAGAGCCTGGGCAAAATCGGTCCACGCTGGCCATTTGATATCACCCGTAAGCCTGTTCCCCAAAAGAATAAACGCCACGCATTTATTATATAAGAAGATTCACCCACTTTCGATAACTAGATAAAGAAAAAAAGTAACGACATAAATCAGGACTATCGGTGATCCTAAATATATCAAAGAGTTCTTACTTTAAATCACCCTGTGATAAGAAAGGTTCCCGTTAGATTACCCAAATAAGTGTATCGAACGAAAGACTAACTTTGAATATTACAAGATCGCTCGTCTTAAGGCTCTCGTACAGTCCAGGCGCGCGAGTTTGGATATCCCAATACGGATCCGGGGACGTCCAAAACGCGGCGTGTTGGGCTTGATCCGAATTCGCGTCTCCAAACGCCGTATTGAGGGGGACAGATAAAGAAAAGATTCCCTCGTCTAGGTATTTTTGCCACCGGCTGACCATCCTATCCAGGTGTTCTACGGAGGAGGTCTCGGAGGATCCGTCGATCTCGAAAAAAGCTCGAGCGGATCGTAGAGAAGCAAATGTGGCTAAAAAGTCAGGTGGAGTTACGTCCGAGACGAACCATGGGATCAGTTTTGGGCTGCGTTCAGCGTGAGTGGGTGAAAAAGAGTGATGAAGAGGGCAGGGGACGTACTGGAATACGACTTTTTCCACAAAGGGCGTAAAGGTGACTAAGAAATCGGCAAATACTAGATCGGTAAAGAGCTGTAAAAAGAAAGCAGCTTGGTAAGGTTAGTTAATGGATATGTGGATTAGGGTAATAGGTCACGACCTCGAATCCAGCTGTGCTTGATTAGTACGGGAACATGAAAGATCGGAGCAGATCGTACAGTTGTCTAGGATGAAATCGACCCGAGCGCGTTTTAGAGAAGACACGTGTTCCCAAGCTTTATCTTGGTCGTCTCTGAGGATAAAGCTCTGTCTTGCTGCTTGAGCGTCTCTGCCCACCGCTTGCAGATGATCGATGTCTGCCGCGGATAGGTGCGTCAAGAGGGAAAGATCGGTGGCATTTCCCCTGTAAATTGAAATTTTGAAAAAAGACTTGAGAAAGGAAACAGGCGTACCAGAGATCCATTTGAATCATTTCACGGAACAAAATGCCTAGTGTTTTTGGATCTTTGTCGAGAGAGTGTTTTCCGATCTCGATCTCGTGCATGGTCGTTGCGATTTCTATTTTTTGTCAGATCACGAATTACTAGACATGGTGGGAGTGAACGCACGAAGAATGGAATTTCCAGACTGTTTGAACATTTTCATTTTTTGTGCAAAGAATGGGTCGTACTGATTCCAGTACTTCGTTTGGGAAAAGAACGACCGAAGAAGTCGGTATCTGATTCAGAGTTAACCGGGTAGATTTAGTTTGTAGTGAAGACTCTAACAAGTAGCATCTTTGAAGCACGTGAGGAAATGGATATGGATTCTCGACGAGGCGCTCACTCGGCGTAGAGCCACGGTGCAGTGAACCAGGTGCCCTTCCCATCCTCTTTAAGATGTTCAAGCTCGACGTTGTACAAATCCCTAAGCGGATCTCCGTCTTCTGAAATGGGTCTACTACATTAGCCCTCAGAATCTTCGACAACAACATCAGAACATACTCAAGGATATGATCCCTTCCCATATGATACTTCAACTCGCTAATTTTGGCGATAATCCCCTTTCCTTCCTCCAACTTTGTCCTATTCGCTTCGTTGTCGACATCTATTGTCAGATCGTTGGAGATATTGTGCAAGTGGTCGACTATCGAGGTGACGATGACGGGCCAGCGGCGGATGACAGTTTCGTAACTTTTTTACCGGGGTGTAGGTTGTTATCAGTCTAGAATCTAGATCGTCACGGCAGTGGACGTACGAAAAGCTAAGAATGAGTCAGAAAAGAAATGGAGCAGGACAATTTGAAGTCAACCTTGTTTTGTCAGTTGGATCGTACGCGGGAAATGGAGGATTGAACACCATCGACGTGATCAAACTTGGACTTGCGTGGGAAAAGCCTAGCCTGTATTGATGGATAAGGTTACGGTAACTGAACATGACGTTACCGAACGCCAGAAACAGAATCCACGCTTCAGGATGACCAGCCGCAAAGTTTGTCGCTCGTCCCCTAAAGTCGTTCCTATCTATCTGATTACCACAAGCGTCGGTGGAGGCAGATAGTAATCCCCCCGTATCACCTCTTGTACGCTCATGTCGAAATTCATACCCTAATTAACCACAAACAAAAGAGAGGACACAAAGCGTAGCAGACTTCTAAACTAATTCAGGAACTAGACTGATTGCATGGTGCTATCTCTAGGGCGACCCTCGCCAAACTTATCCAGTCCTGTAAAGGGGTTTTAGCCCCTCTTTAGGTGCCGATAAAGCTAGACGAATACTTACCTAGCCTACTAGTCCCACCAATCTGCTGAAGCACGCTTGAGGCCTTCATCATTGCCTCAGCAATATCGGGCGGCTGATAACCAAGGTGCCTGCCGACGGCGGCGGCGAAGGAATTGTCAATATTGAAGAAAGCGTACTGCTGGAAGGGCTTCGGGAACACGCCGATGTGTTGGAAGTCAACAATCCAGATACGGCCAGTCGCGACGTCGAGGAGGAAGTTGCCCTCGTGGATGTCGGAGTGATAGATGGAGAGATCATTTGACAAAGATATGGGCAATGTCATCTTTCCTCGGCAGCGCGAAAGCGCCTGCGGGAGAGAAATGGTTCAATAACGAGCCACCAAATAAGTCAAGGGTGAGATTTATACCTTATTAACGTACTTGGCGACCGCTTCGGAGCTGATAAAGGGTACTGGCGCCTTATGCCCCTTGAAGAAGGCGTGCCAGACACACGCCTCCGAGTCCGAAATCCTGCCAAACAGAGAATTAGGAATCGCAGGCATCTGGGCGAGAAGCCACCCAACGGCAGAAGCGACTCGCTGTACACCGTAGTCGTCTTGAATAGAGTTGCAGGCCCCCAGGACCGGCAGGTTTATTTTCTCCATGACTATAAAATGGTATCCATTCTCGTAGAAGGCGCTGTAGACGGCGGGAATGCCAGGAGCCGATCTATCCTTTTGGGCAAGAGTGTGGAAGAAGTGCTGAGTAGTGGCCTCGGCCATGAGGTCCCCGTCTCCGTACTTGACGAACAGGGCGGGCCATTCTGGCAGGTCGAAACTAAAGTAGTTGATATCGCTCTTTTGGAATGATGGTAGGCCGAAGAAGTACTGGACAATCTGGTCACGCTCGGGCTCTGACAGCATGTCGGGAACAGGCTATAGAAGAATGTCGTTAGAAACTGCGGTCAGGGGAAAAAAAGGAGGGCGATGGCAAAAAGCTGATGCCTACAGGTAGCGAGCTAAACATGACCTGTCGAGGTGACGTCAGAAATAGCGGCCAAAGCAAAGATGATACATACTGATAATAGAGTTAAAAGAATGAACAAGGTGATGGGGAAGGATTTGGCTTGGAGAGCTGCAAGGGCGGAAGATACGCCGAGACAATGAAGCCAAGGACATTTGGTAAGTCACTTCCCACGCCCTGCAGGTGGAGATCGATTAAAAGGAGTGAACTCGCGAAGGATGGAATTTCCATACTGTTTAAACATTTTCATCTTTTGTGCAAAGAATGGGTCGTGTTGATTCCAGTACTTCGTTTGGGAAAAGAACGAACGAATAAGTCGGTATCTGATTCAGAGTTAACCGGGTAAGATTTAGTTTGTAGTGAAGACTCTGACAAGTAACATCTTTGAAGCAAGTGAGGAAATGGATATGAATTCTCGACGAGGAGCTCACTCGGCGTAGAGCCACGGTGCAGTGAACCAGGTCCCCTTCCCATCCTCTTTAAGACGTTCAAGCTCGACGTCGTACAAATCCCTAAGCGGATCTCCGTCTTCTGAAATGGGTCTACTACATTAGCCCTCAGAATCTTCGACGATAACATCGGAACATACTCAAGGACATGATCCCTTCCCATATGATACTTCAACTCGCTAATTTTGGCGATAATCCCTTTTCCTTCCTCCAACTTTGTCCTATTCGCTTCGTTGTCGACATCTATTGTCAGATCGTTGCAGATATTGTGCAAGTGGTCGACTATTGAGGTGACGATGATGGGCCAGCGGCGGATGACAGTTTCGCAACTTTTTTTTTACCGGGGGTTGTTATCAGTCTAGATCGTCACGGCACTGCACGTACGAAAAGCTAAGAATGGGTCAGAAAAGAAGTGGTGTAGGATAATTTGAGGTGAACCTTGTTTTGTCAGTTGGATCATACGCAGGAAACGAAGGAGTGAACACCATTGCGGACGTGTTCAAAGGAGGGTGGGAAAGGATTGATTTGGCGTGAACTCGGTAATTGTTAAACTTTCCCATGTACCGACGACGTCGATACGTCTTTATATCTCTGCAGCTCAGATCTGAATTTCCCGTCGGAGAGAATTTCAACTTTGGGCGTGTTAACAAACATGGTAAGCCGTAAAAGTCACAGGTTAGGAAATGGCCCAAAGTGTAAATTAGGCGCTCGTGCCAATCCTGGACACAAGCCTCTTGCCACGTTTCGACGGTTCCCCGTTAACTCAAGGTTCAATATCTGGTATTAGCGCCACTCTACAAGTCCTCTATGCCAAACGACGGTGATGCGGGGTCTTCCACAGACTCTATAGTCCAAGCGCGCCGCAATTGGTGGCATAAAGCCAAGGATTTCATCATCAGATCCTGCTGGATGTACGACGTGGGCGACAATTCCAAATTGCGCATCTCAGATTACCGTATCAAGGCCAACGTTGTATTCATAGGAAACCACCCCGACCATTCAATACCGAGCACTTCACATGCTGATCAGGGAGAAGCGCAAGGTTTGTCTCGCGACTGACTCTAAAGTAATTGAACACGATGTTACCGAACCCCAGAAACAGCTGAGCAGAGTCCTCTACCAAACATATCCACACTTCAGATTAGCCAGCCGCAAAGTTTGTCGCTCGTCCCCTAAGATCTTTTCTATCCATCTGATTACCACAAGCGTCGGTGGAGGCAAATAGTAATCTCTCCGTATCACCTCCTGATGTGCGTCCTGTGTCCTTTTGTGGTCTGAGATTTCCGATTACTCATTGTTTTAGCCCAACGCATTTGAGTCTGAGGCGGAGGCAATCTCTGATTACACGAACCCAGACGTTCCTTTGAATAGTTCGGTGAGAACGATTCAAGTCCTTTACTAGGTCATCTCTTCACATATTGAGCAGGAAGCATATGCAAGCACGACTCGTGGCCGGAGTCACGTCTATTCCCTTGAGATGTTGATTCACGAAGCAGGTTATCCTCTCTATAAGCCTACGCCATCCAGAGGACTTCCAGCAGGATACTTGAGGAAAGGAGTAAGAATCGGTGATGTCGGTCTAGTAACCGCAAATGGGGCTTTCGACTTTCTATTCAACACTTGTCAACACGATGATCCGTCGAATGGTGGGGTTAATCCATCGATACTTCCAGACGGCTTTGAATTGCTCAAGCCAATAATCAGAGCTAGCGGTGGATTTGATCCTGGTATATGTCTGACCAGCCATCATGTCAGTGAAATCCGTGATCATAGTTCGTAAGTATGACAAATTGTACCGTACAGGTCATAGTCATTTACGGAAGCAGTTCTAGATCATCTGCTTTTCAATGTTCAACCAAAGGAGCCGTCCTTGCTTTGCCTACGGGCGCCACTGTTTACGAAGCAATGAATGTTCGCCATTTCCAGGCGCATGCTGCCCGTCATGCCGCACGTTGGTACAAGTATGCGTTGAATGAAGGTGGCAGGGATATCTCCAATGGATCCCTTTACCTTGTCACAGAATGTACCAAATCCATGAAGTGGGGTATTTCAGTCTTCTATGCAAACCCGACAGCGAACAATGACCATCATGTCATTTTCGGCAGAGAATCGTGTCAATGGGAACTTAACCGGGGCAAGGTAGTTACGAGTGTAGGACCGAAACCGCCGGACATAATTCTTTCCGATACTAATGACGAACCAAATCAGTGCGTTTTCTTGCGCGGTTTCAAAATCATGCTTCGGCCGGATATATGGGATGAGCTGAATGGCGCAATTGATGTGAGATGCCAGGACGGAGAGTCTTCCTACCCACACTTTGCGAGCACAATCAGTCGGTCCTCAAGCCATCAGATTTCGGGTGGCCAAACCGATTCGTTTCGTAAAAACGCCAGCGGTGACCGCAACGCATCGGGTCCTAGTCACAATGTAAGACTCAATGCAAACAAGCCTTCGCAGACGCAAGCACCTCCGGCCATCCAAACGAAGGTACATAAACCAGAGCCATGGCTCGAAAAAGTCATACTAGAAGACATTTCCCGAGCGACAGCTCCCGTGCGTGTTGCCTATTCTCGAGCTGCCTCACCTCATTGAACTCGTAACATCAGCTTCACCCTTCCGATCCAATTAATGTCATGCTTCTGCACTTGGTGAGATAACACTCATGATCCAGGACGCGGATTAATGACCTGGTTAAAACAGAAACCGGAGGCCCGTGTAGCACTCGTACACGATAGTATATGGTGCGATCATTTGCCATGTGTAAGCACGAGCCTTCCTGGGTGACAGGTGGCGGAATACCTGAATCCGCTGTAGGATTTTATGGAAGATCCTTTGAATCCTAATATTGACGGTTTACTGGAGAACGTAAATCGTTCTTACAAGGCAACGATTGATGAGTATGGTAATGGATTTTGCTATTGTTTATGACCACGATACTTACATTTTAAGCAGAGAGCGTTGTTCTCATCAAGTAGGTCTGCTCTCTGGTGTTCTTTTACGTGCATTTGATCCATCAAACACCTTAAGTAACAGCATAGAATTAGAGTCAAAAGCTCAGGCCTTTATGCAGTATGACTTCAATGCCTCTCACCCCACGGCCCCTGCCGGTGATGACACCGTTTCTTGGACAAGCATGGATTCAGGGTCAAAATCGCAGGCCCTTATGAAGTATTCCTCTCACCCTACGGCCTTTGCTGGAGACATCCTTTCCTGGACGAGTATGGATCCCCGAGAAAGCCAGCTATTCAATTCACGGGGCGTGCTATACCGCTTCCGGGTTCGTCAATCTGCCTTCGTCTTCTCCGAATATTATGCAAATATATTTTTGATCTCCAGACGATCGTCGGGGCGAACGGGAAGAGCGTTACGACGCTCATGCGAACGATCCGACTGAATAAAGAACACTACGTTGCAAAACTTGAATGGGGTGCAAATGGCGGACTTGGTCGCGTCATTAGCGGCAAGGTCTGCTTGATTCTGTCGCTCTCTGCACTTGAAGCTGATCCAATCTTATCAATCAGAACGGGCAGCCAATGGCAGACATGGTTAGACCGGACCCGACCATACAGGTATGTCACTTTTGTGGATGCATGGCTACAAGGCAACCAACGTGTCTCGAGGGCGCCCGAGTTTTCAATGGACCGGACGGATCTGTGTACAGGTGGCGACCAAGCGGGACAAGTTCTGACGTACTGGTAGGGAATATGACTTGGCTATTACCTATTCGGTGATCACTTACCGCTCTTACAGTTACAAGACGAGATTGGGGGTGTTATCGCATTTTTCAGACCGATAAAAAGAACACGGTACACGATAGGAGACGTGTATTGCGAATTGCACTTCCTCCGCGATGTCGGGGCACCACTGATGGATACGATCACGGTTACCGCCATGTTGAATCGATTCTGTGACTGGTGGAACATATGAACCTATCCTCGGTTATATTCATCAATACAGATCGCTTTTGCTGCCTATAATTACCTGTACTTTATAGTTCATTCTTCCTGACCGACAAAAGATCTTTGTTTCAGGTTTAAAACGTGACAAAGATGATAGCAAGTCAGAACGACGAGGGGCCAC
Source organism: Amanita rubescens (assembly GCA_015039365.1). Lineage (NCBI taxonomy): Eukaryota > Fungi > Basidiomycota > Agaricomycetes > Agaricales > Amanitaceae > Amanita > Amanita rubescens. The sequence continues at coordinate 138,010 of WION01000066.1, forward strand.
TAATACATACTCCCAGTTAATGTGACTTGGGCTCATTCTGATGGTTATTGTATGTACAGTACACTTTCTAGCAACTTTGCCATCTCGTAAGGATCTTTTAGCACAAATGCCGCCACAAAGTCGCTGAGATTCGGGAGTTCGGCGGAAGCACACGTACCTCCTCCCAACAACCGCGTGTATACTTGTGATCGCCCTCTTTACTGCAAGAAGAAGCTTGCCAGACGACATAGTACAAACACCAGTTTTCGATGGAGACTGCGTTCGCGCCGAACATCAGTTCTCAGTTCTATCCAGCGCGAGGTGGGCCCTCCGCAGCACACATTTGAAGACGTTTATAACATTCCTAGGCGGGCGAGGATTCTGGAACCTAGACTGTCAATTTGAATGGGAGCGTTGGCGGATGTGGTGGTAGGAACGTTCGTGTTCGCGCTTCCATCTCGTTAAGCATGCCCCTCACACGAAGGTTGTGTCAAGGTGCTTAACTATCACCTCAGGGCAGTAAGCGGTTAAGGCACAGTAAGAGGCGATGCAGCCCTCATTTTCATGCTCCATGAAAAGCCGCTCGGCAAACGCATTAATCGCTTTTGGATAGTTTTAGGCAGAGTCCGGGACGCAAAGGATGAACAGAATGACATTCACGACCGAGCTATACATACACCTATCAACAAGTAGCTTGTAGGAACGAGATCAACGCATATCTTAAAGAAAAATAGCCATTATATATCAGCGGGGGTCTCGGGAGTGCTACAAACATCTTACCTCCCGCTGACACGCCATTTCTCTCCGGACTGGTCAAGCCTCTCCGCGACTTGCCTGTCAATGCCAACAACGACATTCGCTTTATTCGTTCTCAAGCTCAGCAACGGGAATGAACCCGCGAGCGGGCCTGCGCCAACATCAACATCACGCCAAGCCGACCGAGAAATGTGAGTGAGGAGGCGCACCGAGAGCCTGGGCAAAATGGGTCCACGCTGGCCATTTGATATCACCCGTAAGCCTATCCCCCCAAAAGAATAAACGCCACGCATTTATTATATAAGAAAAGTCACCCACTTTTGAATATCACAAGATCGCTCGTCTTGAGGCTCTCGTACAGTCGAGGCGCGCGAGTTTGGACATCCCAATACGGATCCGGGGACGTCCAAAACGCAGGGTCTTGGGCTTGATTCGAATTCGCGCCTCCAAACGCCCTATCGAGGGGGGCGGATAAAGAAAAGATGCCCTCGTCTAGGCATTTTTGCTACCGGCTGACCATCCTATCCAGGTGTTCTACGGATTCGGACTCGGGGGACCCGTCGATCTCGGAAAAAGCTTGAGCGGATCGTAGATAAGCAAATGTGGCTAAAAGGTTGGGTGGAGTTACGTCCAAGACAAACCATGGGATCAGTTTGGGGCTGCGTTAAGCGTGAGTGGGTGAGAAAGAGTGAAGAGGGTAGGGGACGTACTGGAATACGACTTTTTCCACAAAGGGCGTAAAGGTGATTAAGAAATGTTCCCCTCGTTGTCGGTATCTATCGTCGGATCGTTGCAGAAGCGGCGGACGACGGTTTCGTAACTTTTTTTTACCGGGGTGTAGGTTGTTACCGGTCTAGATCGTCACGGCGGTGGACGTACGGAAAACTAAGAATGGGTCAGAAAAGAAGTGGAGCAGGACAATTTGAAGTGAACCTTGTTTTGTCTGTGCGGGAAATAAAGGAGTGAACAACATCGCAGGACGTGATCAAAGGACGGTGGGAAAAGATTGATTGGCCCTTCAAACTCTCGCATGTACCGACGACAATACTATATCTCTGCAGCTCAGATCTGGATTTCCCGTCGGAGGGGACTTCAACTTATGCTAAGCTGTAAAAGTCCCAGGTTAGGAAATAGCCCAACAAGAAGTTAAATTGGGCGCTTGTGCCAATCCTGGACAAAAGGGTCTTGCCACGTTTCGGTTCCACGTTAACTCAAGGTTCAATATCTGGTATTAGCACCATTCCACACGTCCTCCATGCCAAACAACGCTTCCACAGACTCTATAGAGGTCCGAACGCGCCGTAATTGGTGGCATAAAGCCAAGGATTTCATCATCAGAAATTGCTGGATGTACGACATGGGCGACAATGCCAAACTGCGCATCTCAGATTACCGTATCAAGGCCAACATTGTATTCATAGGAAACCACCCCGACCATTCAATACCGAGCACATCACATGCTGATCAAGGGGAAGCGCAAGGTTTGTCTTGCGATCATGAGAAACGCCATTAACTGACTCTATCATGATTTCATCGAATGCCAGAAACCGATCAGCCTGAGAGTCCTCTCCCGGATATATCCATGCCTCAGGATGGAATTCCATCCAGAGACGAAGATAATCAGCCGCAAAGTTTGTCGCTCGTCCCCTAAAGTTGTTTTTATCTATCTGATTACCACAAGCGTTGGTACAGGCAAAGAGTAATTTCTCCGTATCACCTCCTGATGTACGTCCTGTATCCTTTTGTGATTTCCGGTTACCCATTGTTTTAGCCCAACAACGCATTTGAGTCGGATGCCGAGGCAATCTCCGATTGCGCGAACCCGGACGTCCCTTCGAGCAGTTCGGTGAGAACGATTCAAGCCCTTCATTGGATCGTCTCTTCACTTATTGAGCAGGAAGCATATGCAAGCACGACTCGTGGCCAGAGTCACATATATTCCCTTGAGATGTTGTTTCTCGAGGCAGGTTACCCTCTCTACATGCCTACGCCATCCAGAGGTCTTCCGGCGGCATACCTGAGGAGAGGAGTAAGGATCGGCGATGTTGGTCTGGTAACCGCAAATGGGGCCTTCGACTTTCTATTCAGCGTTTGTCAACACGATGATCCGTCGGATCCTGGGGTTAATCCATCGATACTTCCTGACAGCTTTGAATTTATCAAGCCCATAATCAGAGTTAACGGTAAATTTGATCCTGGTGTATGTCTGACCAGTCATCATGTCAATGTAATCCATGATCATAGTTCGTAAGTATGACAAATTGCGCCGTACAGGTCATTTACAGAAGCATTTCTAGCTCTTCCGCCTTTCAATGTTCAGCCAAAGGAGCCGTCCTTGCTTTGCCTACAGGTGCCACTGTTTACGAAGCAATGAACGTTCGCCATTTCCAAGCACATGCTGCTCATCACGCCGCACGTTGGTACAAGTATGCGCTGAACGAAGGTGGCAGGGATGTCTCCAACGGGTCTCTTTATCTTGTTACAGAATGTACCAAATCCATGAACTGGGGTATTTCAGTCTTCTATGCGAACCCAACGGCTAACAGTGACCATCACCTCACTTTCGACAAAGGATTGTGTCGATGGGAACCTAAACGGGGCAAGGTAGATGCGAGAGTAGGACCAAAACCGACTGACATAATTCTTTCCGATAATGACGAACCAAATCAATGCGTTTTCTTGCGCGGTATCAAAATCATGCTTCGGCCGGATATATGGGATGAGCTTAACGGCGCCATTGATGTGAGGTGTCAGGATGGATAGTCTTCCAACCCACCGTTCACAAGGACAATCACTCGTTCCTCAAGCCACCAGGTTTCGGGTGGCCAAACCGGTTCATTTCATCAAAACTCCAGCGGCGACCACAACCCATCGGGTCCTAGTCACAATGTAGGACTCAATATGGACTGGCCTTTTCAAACTCAAGCGCCTCAAGCCATCCCAACGAATGTAGTCGACCCATCCTGCGAATTACATAAACAAGAGCCGTGGCTCGAAAAAGTCATACTGGAAGACGTTTTCAGAGCAACAGCTCCCGTGCGTATTACTCATTCTCGAGCTGCCTCACCTGATTGGGCTCGTAACATCAGCTTCACCCTTCCGATCCAATTAACGTCATGCTTCTACACTTGGTGAGATATCACTCATGATTCAGAATGCGGATTAATGACCCTGTTGAAACAGAAACCAGAGGCCAGTGTAGCACTCGTGCACGACAGCGTGTGGTGTGATCAGTTGCCGCCTGTAAGCACGAGCCTTTGGTAACGGGTTGCGAGATACTTAAGTCCGCTGCAGGATTTTATGGAAGACCCTCTAAATCCTAAGATCGATCGCTTACTAGAAAACGTAAAGCGTTCTTACAAGGCAATGATCGACGAGTATGGTAATGTATTTTATTATCATTTATGACCAGGATGCTTACATTTTACGCAGAGAGCGTTGTTCTAATCAAGTAAGTCTACTTTCTGGCTTTATTTTACCTGCATTTGATCTATCATACCATTAACAGCATAGAATTAGACTCAAAACCGAAGGTAAGACAAACTTTTTATTTTTGAGGCCATGGTGTCTAAAATGGAAGGTTTTTATGCAGTATGACTTCGATGCCTCTCACCCCATCATTGGTTCGTTTTTACTTTTGTTCAAGTTTCAAAAGTAACAAAGATAATAGGAGGTCAGGACGACGAGGATATTTTGATGACGGAACCACCATTACGAGGCTCTTACGTAACCTCGTTGAACGACCTCCCGCAGAGTTTGCCAGCAAGAGCGCCTACAATCCCCTCCGACTGGAAAAATAAATACATCGAGACTTCAGCAGGGAGTACTCTGGTTTCTAGTGTGAGTAATCTCCGTGATGATTTTTGCTTTGTATGGATCTCAAAGGCTAGCAGGACATTGGCACATGCTATCGCACGTGGCTTAATAACCACGCCGGAATGCAAAAATTAGGAAAAGTTGAATACATCAATGAAGAGACCAAAGAAGGTAGTCAACGCACCTGGAAGTCAACTGTTCAGAGTACGTCTTCCATCCGATGAGATGAACATTTTAATAATTTTGTTTCAGTGAACGGTAAATACATGGGCTCTGGGGAGGGCTCTAAGAAAGCGGAGGCCAAAGAGATGGCTGCTAAGCAAGCCTTGGTTAGTCTAGGCGTGAATATTGAATAGTTGATTCCGTACTCTTGCTTTGCCATCTTGTAAGGAACTTTTAGCACGACTGCCGCCCACGAATTCGCTGAGATTCGGGAGTTCGGCAGAAGCACAGCCACAACAGATCCCGAGCCAAATATTGACGATTGTGGAACTCGCTTTGTCCTCAAGTGTCCAACCTCTTTCCTTTTCTACAAGCCAGCCTTACTCTCTCGACGTTCCATACACTTATACATCTTTTAACAACGTTAATTCTACTTATTTAACCTCGAAAATCCAAGCACACAACGATCCAAAACCAGGTCCCACATGCGCCTACAGCGCAAACAAACTTGTTTGACGCACCCCACATGATCACTCGATCACCTTATCATTCTACACGTTGTACTATGATACCATATCAGGCGACGTCAAAAAAAACGTGAACAAGGAAATACCCGATGCTGAGTCCCAGGATGCGGTGTTCGCACCTCTCTGTCCATTTTGGGGGTCATGAGGATTATGGGCCGTTGAGCCGTCCCACTTGTATAAATTCCTGCCATCGTATGCCCAGCGTTTGAACGGAAAACCAGCCGCGATGGGTATGTGTCCTTTCTTTCGACCTTTTTGACTTGTGCTAAAGTGATACTCGGACGCAGTTTGGCACGCGGATAATTTGAATCTAAGGGATAGGGCGATGCAGCTTGCGTTTGATATTAGAAAATTGCAGAGGAGTGCAAGGGAGAAACTCGTACCTGTTGAACGACTTGAACAGAAGAAACAAACGGCAGATCAAGTGGATAAAGTTGTGGCGGCGAATGGAGCGAGGGATTTTCCTGACCTCCAGAGAAGGTTGTTTGGTACTCTGACGCCGCAGGAAAGAGTCATGTATGAGCGCGTAAGTGTCTTTTCATGTCAATGTTCTTGTTCTTGACGCATATATGCAGTTAGTTGAAAGACTTTTACCTATCGGTCAAACCGTAGATCCTACCCTCGATGTCTATTCTATCCTTTTCTTATTCAGTAAGTCGTCATGTCTTTTTGTACCAACCTGGTCACTTACTCGTTAATCCAGGTGGATCCATTAATAAAGGTGGCTACCTATTGTGATCGGCAGTTACACGACATTCATTAAGTTTTGTCAGCTGTCAACGTCAGCGAAGCCCTACACATAGGTATTAGCCTCTACTTAAGCGTCTGCGATGCTTGCTTACCTCCAATTGCAGCTCACCTCGTCGCAACCATGAGAGACTACGCAAGTCAGTTACCCCGCATCTCCACATCTAGGTCCTTGACACCTCATAGGAGCCTTTGTCATCCTGTGCAAATACGGACTCGAGGCCGGAAAATCAGCTCTCGCTCCGGCCACTCAATCCGCTAAGCTCGTCAACGGTGAGCCTCATGCTCTCAACGCCGCTCCGCTCGAGTCGTGATTCCTTTTCTTCCTAGAAATCATCCAAAACGAAGACAAATTAGTCAAGTACGCCTCTAGAGCGGCTTGCCTTCTCAAACTAGTCGCTATCGCCGGACTTGACCCCGACCCGTGGGTTTCCAACATCTCGGTACGATGCACGCCGTCCGAAAATTATGTTTGTTCTAACAATCTGGAAAGCAAATCTCCTCAGAACAGGTTCAAAAAGAGAAGCTGAAAGTTGCCGTACACGAGTTATACTTGCGGCGACTAGCTTCTTTGGTGAGTATCTCGCGCTCCCTCCCCCCAAATTCGTGAGCTGATTTGGCACGTCAAGTTCTTTGAACGGTTATGCGACGCGATCATGGTGTGCTTCCCCCTTCTTGACAAAAGCAAGCCTTCAAGTCTTAACCCTTGCTCATGGTAGCTGCACGACGGCCTATTACTGAACTACCTCAACCACCTCACAGGGGGACAACCGATCCACGCCAACGAGGTAACGTGCCTCTTCTTCATCCATTACTAAACATTCTGATGTACCACACGCTAGACCGCAAACCTGTTAATGAAAGCCATGATGAACGCATGGTGCAATATTGACATTGCTACATCCGTCAATATGATAGCCGGCACGGATTCGCGCCGCGATTCGTGGACAGACGCGGATCCTGTATCGTCTGAGGCTGTTCGCCTTTTAGACGAGCTCAAGGCTCAAATCGGGATTGCGCAAGGTTCTCAGGTTCATTGTGATTTGGCGGGTGTAGTGGGGAATTTGTATTCTGAACCTGATGATGATGAGGTGAGTGACGACGGGCTTGGTTGGTTTTTTGAACAAGGTGGACTGACTTGAACGCGCAGACGTTGCCAAAGGAAGATTACGACGTTCAGGCGCAACTACATGATATAGATAGAGTTTTTGTCAAGTTTCTTCCGTATCCTTCGTGAAAGCATGGGTGTATATCAGAAAACGATGTCTATTATTGGGGTATTTCCGAGTTAACATGCCAGAACGTGTGTGAACATGAATATGGGGAAGAGCTAAAGTTTTGATTTAGCCTTTGTCGTAATCTCCTTTACCCAAGGCTTGCGGGCATGCGTGAACAACTCTCTTCGCGGAACTGCGCGCGTGCCACGTCAGAATCGGTCTTTGCGCGGATAAACACCGATAACTCACTCCAATCACAAGAATCATCCACCACGCCCACAGGAACGCCTATAATATCTCCTCCGGGGTTACCAATCAACACGTTAGCCCCGCACTGAGAGCAGAACGAGCGAAGAAAAGATCGGCCGCTTTTAGTCGCTTTATCTTCGTATCCAGAGATTTTGTCTTGACCTTGCGTTATGTGTACGTTCTTTGTCAAAAAATATTCAAATTCAAATTCTGCACGAAGAGAGGGGGAGGAGGGACGCGCGCTGACGAACCTTTGCTTTGAAAAACGTATTTGACATAAACACCGACCCGGTTGCTTTTTGACAGTTGACGCAATGGCAGACCATGAAGGTCACCGGGTCACCGGTAATGTCAAACTTGACTGCCCCGCATAGACACGACGCAGAACGGGTCCTCGGGCCTGAATTTGATTTTGACATTACGTATGTTGTGGGTGTGGGTGTGGGTATAACTGTTATAACTGTTTACAACTGTAGGAGTTCCGAGAGAGTGGGGGGTGGAGGAACAGCTGAGCTATACGTGGTGGACGAAGGGGAGGGGTAAGAATCGCTGTGAGTAAGAATCCATAGCCTGAGAGAGAGAGTAACCGGGAGAAATGAACCGTGAATTGCCGACCCTGCTAACCGTGACTCAGACGCCCACGTTCCCGAGAAAGGCTGGGGCCCCGTGCAAAGACAACCTGGCGCTTGGAACACAAACTCACGAAATTGGAATTTCTGAAAGAATGCAAAGAATGAAGAACGGATAGCTGAACTGCTTTCGAGGGCCAGGGTTACAAGAGCTCGGGTGGGTCACGGTACTAATGATTCTCTAGTTCTCAGAACTGTGGCTTTCCCCGCATTTCCTCGGAGCCTCCATATCGCCGCAAGTAGGTTTGCAGGTTTGCGATGACATGTGGGTCTACTAGTATCATCATTATTATCATTATCATGATAACCCACGAACGTTTGCCAAGTTGGAAATCGTCCACTGCCTGTCGAGGCATTTTTGCGTTCCCGTCGGTATGATCCGAAATGATGCACAAAGCAGGCAAGAATTAGTCCCGGTTTTGATTGGATTTTAAGATGCCACCGGCGATGAGTGATGCAACTAGTCTGTTTTTTATTTACGCGCGACTCCGCCGGGACTGAAACAAGCTAGGAAAAGGGTGTGCTTTGTCCTGTGCTTGAACAAGCGCGGCGCTTAACAAGGCGCCCAGTTCGGGTCATGTGGGTGGAAATAGTGCGAAGAATGAAATAACAATTGCTACAAATGTCGAAACAAAGTGCACGGGAACAGGGTCGCGAGTGATATCGCTGTTACAGCCCCGGTAGGCTGAGTTTGCTTTTACATGTGATATTTTTTGCGATACAGATACAGGTTAGGATTTCGAGCTCGATCGAGCTCATTCGATGTTTTTTTTTTGTTCTCCCTGGGCAAGCCTAATATCGGCACCGTAAGTCCGAGTTTCAGGTTATGAAATGAGTTCACTAGCCGGGATTTTAACAGCCGGGAATGGGCGTGCTCGAATCTCGCCCTGTGCTTGAGAACAAGAGCGCCGCCCAAAAGAGACGCTTCGGGTCACGAGCAGCGCGGAAATAATGCGAAGAATAATTACTCCAAAGCGAACTGCTTCGCAACAGTTCGCAGGTGGAGTTGCTGTTACAGCTCCGGTAGGCAGTATGCGATACAGTCATAAGCTCTAAGGGCCAGTACTCGGAAACGGAGAGCTTGGCCCGCTCGAGATTATCTATGCTTTCTTCTCCTTTCCTCGGAGAGCCTAATATCAATGCCTTTAGGTACTGTACGTTCGACCGTGCTGTTCTGGGACATGAAATGGGCTCACTGGTCGGAACCGGAAAAACCGGAAAAGGGTGTACTTGAGTCTGGGCCCGTGTGGCCTCATCCTGTTCGAGAACAAGCGTAGCGCTCAAACAGCCACCCTCGAAATCACGAGGTGCGAAACAATGCGAAGAATGTAGAGAGGAGCGCGGTTTGATATACCTAAACTGCTTTGAATGTCTGTCTAAATGATTAAGTGCAGGTAGTAAGCCAAGCAGTCTGAAATGAGATTGCTGTAAAGTTCCGGCAGGTGACGTCTTTCGTTACACTTTATTGCGGTATAGTTACAAGCTAGGGCCAGGGAACTAAGGGGGGCTTCCGATATTCCCCTTGATACCGTAAGTCTAATTCGTGGGATATCATTTACGTGTGGTTCTATAGCATGATAGCGATAAGTGTATCCCGCGGACCATTATCGCATCTGAAACTGGTCCAGATGCGCTGTAGTTGTGTAGTGCGATGTTTTTACATCTCGATTTGCCCTAACAACAAGATCCGGAATGAAGAAATCCGGTCATTGTATGTTCTGGTATGTAAGATTTCCCTTTTCCGGTCGGAATTTAAATGCTCATTCGTTTTTTTTTTCGAAGAGCCTGACATCAGCGCCCATAGGTACTTTTCCCTAGCTTGATAGCGATAACCTATTCTCCGGAACATCATCGAACAATGTAAGCTGAAGTGGCAAGTAATCCACCGCCCACCGCAAGAAGGTGTGCCGTGTTGCATTTCGAATTCCCGGTCCACCGGGTAGTAGGATCCGAGAAACACGAATGTAACCATTGTACGTTGCAGCAGCCTGAGGCAAGAAGAAGTTCCGGCGGGAATGCGGTGCCAGGCGCCAAGCGTGGGGCGTCATGACGAGCGGTAAAGCGCCCCATGTACAAATCGGGCATCCGCCGACTGGCATTGCTGTACCACATTGTACAAAACGGGGAGACTTTGTCGGCCCGCCCTTTCCCAGTATATCTCCATTATACAACAATGGGGTAAATTCTAAATTCGGGTCCAGCAAGATTATGACGTCTGCCCGTATACGCATCACTGAGGTGATATCATCGGTTTGGCAAGCGTCTAACTCTCGGAAACCCGGGTTTCAATGCCCCGTATTACCCTTTTTTTGAGCTCAGCCTCGGAAAAAGTGCCAGAATACCTGAATTTTCTGCACAGTGCTGTTACACGTTTCTAATAGCAAACTTAACGGGAAATGCATCATTCTTGTCCCATAACCGGACACCGGGAGGTGCAACCGATCCTTCCTCAACCTCTCCCTGCAGCGGAACTATGCTGTAGCTGCTATACTATGGTGTCCGATTTGAATGCTGTATGAGGGGTATATAACCTGGTCAATTTTGAGGGTGGAAGTCATCTCAGCAAACGCTCCATTCGAAGACATCACAGTTAGTGTCTCATTCCAGCTCGTCGCAGCTAAAATCTCACTCCATTAGAAGCACCGACTCTATTCCAACGCGATACAAAATGGCACTCGTCAACCCCAGGGGTCCCGAAGACAGTAAGGCATTTGACTTAACCACGGTAAAGAAATATTGAATCGTGTCAATCCAGACAACGTTAAGCGTCTACATGACTACTCTCGTGCAAAACACATCGGAAAACCCAACTATACTAGTGGGGCTTATAATGGCAATCAATGGACGGCCACCGTCCAAAGTGAGTTCCCTCGACGTATCCCTTTCTGTAAAATGACCATGCATAGTCGACGGCACAGACCGTGGTAAGGGAATGGGTTCTTCTAAGGTGAAGGCCGAGGATGCCGCTGCGGCGCAAGCTTTGCAGACATTTGAAGTGGATTGGGTCGAACCTCGTTAGATGATTTTGACCAAAGATTATTCCCGATTAATAGCTGAATACCGTATTGTTACTTAGTAGGCTTGTTATGATGGTTATTCTACATTCAATTTTATAGTAACCAGTTTGTTATCTCATCCACTTGGGTCAACATTGGCCGTCTCGACTTCAATCGGACCTGAGTTGGTAAGGAACTTTTAGCACAACGGCTGATGCTGCATTATCTGGCATCTACCGTGACGAGAATTTACTTGTATCACGCACTTCGCCATGATAGCCATGTTCTGATCGACTCGGAGGCAAACATGTTCATGTTTTATCAAGTCAGGTCCAACCGGGTTTTCAATTGAGCGGTCTAGAACCCAACTGAATCATAGCATAGCCTACAACAAGTTGAGCAGTCACACGCGGTATTCGCGGAGACCACTAGTATGGCGGCATCATTCGGTATCTAAAAGATTGAAAAACACGGCCGAGGAGACCGGCCGCAGTCTTCTAGAATAGAGCGCAGACAAAGCTAGTAGTCCGGCGGTTAATATAGATAGCGGACTTGTTCATCGAGTGCTATTAGTATGATGCGGACTCGAACGGGAGTCGGTCACGCGAGGACCTGTCACCGGTGCGAGGTCCTATCATGCCGTTAATTAATTAATTGACATTACCCATTTCAACAGCTGCAGTACTGGTACTCAGTACTACACATCTTCCGTTCTTCGGGCTTCAAGTTGAACCCTGTACAGCACGAGGACTTCCGTCGGTATGATGGTCTTCACTAGTTGTGCCTTTCTTGAAAAGAGTTGACAGGCAGTGGGAACACATATGAGTCATATATCATATATCATATGTGACTTGCGTAGGTATCGATGGGTATCGTGAAATGCAAAAATTGGCACTCCGCTAGGAAAGCGCTAGTATGGCGGCACCAGGCGGCACGCACAAGCATTTACGTAACTAGCGTCTCAGCGGTCCAGCCAGTGATTTTTTTGCACCTGAACTGTGGGCTCCACTCAGCTGCATGACAATTTTCCATTCTTCTTCCTAAACGGTCTTCAATATATCCCACAGGTGTCATGTTGATCCTCAAGAACATGGCAATCCTCGCCTGGATTCGCGTCAGGTATCAGGTTTTTTTTTTTTGCGGTCAATAAGCAGGTGAAAAGGTTCCATGGAAAGTGATAGTGCGAATTCCCGTACTATTTAGATCTCGAATGCGGAAACCAACACCAAAGTTTACATTCTCTGTGGTCTCGTCCACATTGCGACCGAAACAATTGTACATTCTATTGAGGTGCGTTGGCGGCAATAGATGCGAGTCCCTGCCTCGCGAGGTGCGCCACTGCAGCTTCGGTGAATATTGTAGGTCCCATTTGCAAGATAAATAGTGGGCTTTAGGATGGCTACAAACCATCGCTCCTAACGGCCTGGAAACATGAGCGAACAGCAGCAGCAGCAACAACAGGACCGTGAGTATCCTATATCATCGAAGCTAGCCAGATCGGCTAAGGATTTATATCCTTTGCCATAGACTATCGCATGTGGCTTAATAACCACGCCGGAAAGCAAAAATTAGGAAAAGTTGAATACATCGATGAAGAGATCAAAGAAGGTAGCCAACGCACCTGGAAGTCAACCGTTCAAAGTTCGTCTTCCATCCGATGAGATGAACATTTTAATAATTTTGTTTCAGTAAACGGTACAGACATGGGCTCTGGGGAGGGCTCTAAGAAAGCGGAGGCCAAAGAGATGGCTGCTAAGCACGCCTTGGTTAATCTAGGCGTGAATGGTTGATTTCGTACTCTTGCAGCGATGTGACCGATGTCGTTGCATCGGTGTTTTCTTGTGTCTCATTACCGCCTCAGTATACGCACATATATCTTGAATGAATACATTTACTTTGACGAACAGGATTCTCATTCAGGCGCATCAGTAATTATCACTCCAAGTGATTTGCCTGCAAACGAAGGTCTGAAGGCCAGAGAATGCCTTCACCGACAAGAGACACGCATAGATAAAGTTGGGACGTATCAGTCGGATCGCCAGCTTTTTGGAGATGCCGTAAGAACGAGCCCGAGTTTATTGCAACTTGAAGCTTTACGTTTGTCCAGTTGAGTGATTCATAAAAGCATCGATGACGCTTAGGTAGGGCAACCATTGTGAGAAGTCGTGAGCTGGAAGAAAGGGTATACTACCTACTGACAGAGCTTAGAGTAAGCAAAGGAATGACCGTGTTGAGAAGAGTCGGTGATGCGCATCACACTATCATCGAACCTGCCATAAACTTCGAACTGCCGCTTGCAAGCTTATCATGTTCGCTGGTCCCTTGTTTTCCAAAGCTACATATTCAGTTGGCGCATATGCTGGGACCGGTGCGATTGATGTCACATCGTGACGCCTTACTTGACCGGCCCGATCCGGGACCCAAAAAAATCCATTTTGATTAGCTGTGGTTAATTAACACGCATAACATATCGTTATCAGCGGACTGCCAAGCATTGCAACCTGAAGAGGTAGGTGGTCTATCCAGTGCGGCCACCCACTCATTGCAAGATCCGAAAAACCCCACAGAGCACCGGCCCGGGAGGCGGGAATGTGATGTGCAAGCTTCGGGTTGTGTAGCTATGAATGATAACCGACAGAGAAGGCTGATACATACCACCTCGGATACAATTTGGGGTTTCTCCGCCAAATTGCTGTGTCGTATCATAAGAAATGTGAATCTTTTATATGGCGCCCCCGTCGCTCTTTCCCGATATATGTACGGCGCATCGAGGTCCAATCAAACACTGCTATGGACAAAATGACGAAATCTATATACAACTTATCAGAAGTGACTCGGACGCCGATGATCATGGCCTCGATGACTTGACTGGACCGGATCCACGAAGTACCGACCTCGGAATTCCACAGGGCTTGCACTGTTGAGTTCGACGCTCCCAAACAGGTCCGGAATATCTCGATTTCCTGCTGTTATTCACCTCTATAGCATGATTTATTGCGAATCAATTTTTTTTCCTGTATTGGACACGGGACGTAAAATTCATTCTTACCCGATCCTTCACTGCAGAAAAATCACGACTGTAAGTTGCTATAATATGATGTATCGAAAATTCTAATGCTGTAGCATGGTCAGGTTATATAGCTCGCAAATTGGTAGCAGGAATGTTCAGAACACCAAGAGAAACCCCAGAACGTCAAGATAAATGACCTCAGCAGACAGTAAGGCATCCCAACACGTCTTCAACGATGACGAGCTAAACCATCATCTTCACAGCATACCGTAGCATGCTTCACGACTGGACCCGTAAGATGCACATGAAAACACCAGAATATGAGGACAAGTGGAACGGCAAGGAGTGGAAATCCACTGTCAAAAGTGAGTACACCGGTGTATATTTGCGTGCAGTAAACTGACCATGCATCAGTTGATGGCACCACTGAAGGCGAAGGAACGGGCAATGATAAGAAGGCTGCTAGGGATAGTGCCGCCGAAGCCGCATTGCGAAGGCATAGAGTCCCGGCGTAGAGAATATTGCACCACCTTCGGTCAATCCACTACTAGGTGCCTGACCGGATCTGCTCACGTAGCGACCGATGTTTTTAGTTTATGCACGCATTTCTCTAATTGAATATATTGTGTTATCATAATCATTTGGGACAACTTCAGTCTGATTTGAAGTCATAATGTGGTGTAGGCGAACTTGGACATTGCAATGTCCTTTCACTAATCTTCGTAGCATTCTCTAAGTCAGGTCCATGAGGCCAATTTCAGGGAGACACGTATGGTCTAGAATGTGCTCGAGCTGGGCGGATTAAGTAAATGCTCGGCGAGCGGCCATTTTGACAGCCGATTCGGTCAGCTCACAACATATTATCACATTGTGGGAGAAACTGCGGTAGTTACACGCCCTCTGTTACACTTCAGGCTTAGCGACCGAGCACGGCAGGGGGTGAAACTGAAGCTAGTGCTAGTGATTTCTACCTGGGACTCCCGGCCCGAAACGCTGGGGGTCGGCAAGGCGAGAGGCTGTGAGCGCGGGTGAGCGCCGAGCAGCTTTCGACAGCGCGTCGGATTAAGAAGGAGGGAAGACGTCTTGTCTTCCTTAAGAGAGGGAGCGACAGGTGGGGCGTGAAAAGATCCGGATGCTGCTGTAACAGCTCTAATGGCGCGTCACGAGAGCGAGGCACAGCCACTTCGCTACCATACATGGACTATGACGTTCTTCGCCACGCCTGTGCCTTGGCTAGCTTAGAATTGCCACCTGGCCGCCTAAAGCGGTAGGTCAGTTGAAACTCAGTTAGGACCTAAATGCGCGCTAACGCCTAGTACTTATAGCTAGACAGCCCGATACACCCCAGATCAAGATAAATGAGCTCAGCAGACAGTAAGGGTAAGGCATCCCAACTTGTCTTCAAAGACGACGAGCTAAACCATCGTCTACACAGCGTACCGTTACATGCTTCATGACTGGACCCGTAAGATGCGCAGGGAAGTACCAGAATATGAGAATATCTGGAATGGAAAGGAGTGGAAATCCACTGTCAAAAGTGAGTACACCGGTGAAGATTAATTGCTTGCGGTGAATTGACCATGGATTAGTTGGTGGCACTATCGAAGGAGAAGGAACGGGCCATGGTAAGAAGGCTGCTGAGGAGAATGCAGCCGAAGCCGCGTTGCGAAGGCGTGGAGTCGCTGTGTAGAGAAAGTTCTATGTCACCACCTTCGGTGCAATCCACTAGTGTTCGACCGGATCTGCTCACGTATCAACCGATAGTTTTAGTTTATGCACGCATTTTTTCTAGTTGAATATATTGTGTTCAATATCGTTATCATTTGGGACAACTTCAGTCTGGACTGAGGGTGTAGGCGAACTTGAACATTGCAATGTCCTTTCACCTTCGTAGCATTAGGTCCATTAGTCCAGTTTCAGGGAGAATGGTCTGGAATATTGCGATAGAGCTGCGCGGAATAGGTAAATGCTCGGCGAGCGGCCATTTTGACAGCTGATTCGGTCATCTCACGACATACTATCACATTATGGGAGAAACTGCACTAGCTACACGCTACGATTCAGGTTTGCCTTGTACAGCTTAGCGATCGAGCACTGGAGGGGCGAAACTGAAGCTAGTATGTACTAGTGATCTCTGCCTGGCAATGGGGTGAGGCAAGTGCCAAGCATTTACGTAAATGTCTTACTAATAGTAGAGCCTTCCCACGCTCTATTGTTTACGCTGAACTGTGGGTGTCCGATTTCCGCTCTTGTTATTCCTCTAAAACCTTCACATAATAGTAAGTGACATTGCAATCCTGTGTACGGCAATGCACATCGTACTGAATTCGCGTCAAAACGTATTTGCTAGATGTGGGTTTCTACGTTCAATGGGTCAATGTGAAAATCCCGGCCCTGACTCTCATGATGCGGAAACCAGTGTCTTTCAAATGGTCTCTGCCATATCGCGATTGAAATAGTACATTATGATCCAGGTGCGTTGTGTTAATAGCTATAAGGTGTTGCAGTCATTGCCATTACTAGGAATCATTGTAAGCTTCGCTGCTAGTTAAATAGCAAGCTTTCAAACGGGCGTGGCCCATAAACTAACCGACCACTGATGTCCTGCAAACACGAGTGCCCAACAGCAACCGACGTAGAACCGTAAGCGTCCTATATTCTAAACGGTTTTACATGGTCGCTGTCCTTTTCCCGTAGATTATCGCCGATCCGCATGTGGCTGAATAACTACGTCAGAAAGCATCAATTAGGCGTGGCCGTATACATTGATAAAGAGATTACAGAAGGTGGCAAATACGTCTGGACATCAACCGTTCAAAGTATGTCTTCCATTCGATGAGCTGAATAACGAAATAACAATGATTAGTAAACGGTACGGACAAGGGTTATGGGGAGGGCTCTAAGAAAGCAGATGCTCGGGATAAGGCTGCGAAGCAAGCCTTGGCTAATCTACTTTGCGTGAATGGTTGATCCTGTGCATAGCTACAAGCTCTCGTCCCCTTACCTCATGCGGTGTCCGCGGAGATGTTTCTTAACTTTAAATAATGTTCACTTCTTGGAATTTTTTCGTTGATGGGTTGTATTGGATTGGACGGTGGACCGCTAGTAGTATTCATATATACCCGCAATTATCTTTTTGAATGACTTTGTTTGCTTTGTTGGTCGCTGATGTAGAGAATAAATAATGTTTTGTCTATACACTTCCTTTGATTCGACAGCCTACCTGATACAGGCTTGCATCCGACACCCGGCTATGGTCCAGGGTCCCCTGCAATTTGGTTGGGCGTAAAAACACCCCTGAGGCCAAAGCAATGTCGAACTCAACCGATATACAGTCGACCGGCTGCATGACCTGTTGACGAAATTTATGCATGTTGCCGGCGTCACATACCACGGTAATAAATTACACGTACTCTCATAACTGTCATCATTATTCTCTCTACCTTTGCTCGGAACGACGTATTGAACTTGTGATCACGCCCGCAGACACAGGGAACCATACCCAGTTCCTGCAATTTGATTCTTCCAACTCCAGACGTGAAAAAATTGTTTCTAGAGTTTCTGAGGTTCGTGACGATGGAGGAGGCATCGACGACATTGCATATGGAGCTGAACTTCAATAAGAGGGCGCTATATGTAGTACGATATGGATCAGGGGGCGAACAATGGGACATAGAAACGGTATTGAATGCTCACTGGCTTAATAAAATTAGCCCAATACAAGGCTCAGCGGCTGGGTGCGTGCGAGGGAAATGGATATCAGGGTCGGTTTTCCCGTGACATTGACATCCGAGTCAGGATAGAAGCCTTAAGTATTCGCGTGAGGGCGAATGTCCTTGACTTTGATTTGCAATTGCAAGATCTTGGAGGTTTCCAAAGAAAGGTGCAGGTTCCAGTTGGATTCGCACGAGTCGGTAACGTCCATAGTTTTAATGTTTCAGAGGCTTGTACCACTGGGGGTCGGTAAGGGGAGCTGAGGGCGCGGCGGGCCAGCGCCGAGCAGCCTTTCGACCATTCGACAACGCGTCGGACTAAGAAGGAGGGAAGATGACTGAAGGACGCAACCGAGCAGCTCTAACGGCGAGGTGGCGGGGAAGGAGAAAGGAGACCGCGACAGCGCGACACAGCCACTTCCGAGCCATCTCACACGTAGACTGCATTCTACCGAATCGGGAGAGAGGAGAGAGAGATCAAGAACATGGTGAGCGAAAGACGATGACGAGCGAGCGAAATCGATTGGTGTGTCTGATCAAACGGTTGAGAGCGCGCACGACTATAAAAGTTCACGAGGTTGCGGAACCGGGTTGCTCTCAGGCCCATCGCCTTCTTCTATTCAACAGACTCTCAGCTTTCTTGGCAAGAACTTGTTCACGTGTGATGTGGTTTGTCCGCAGAGGGTTATCGTGCCCATATGTGATAAAATTAGGTCATGGAGTACGCAATCGATTAATCACGTCGACGTCGTAAGCAGCTGGCAAAAGAAATGCGACTTCCGGGGATAAATCTTTAATCGTTAAACTATCTTTGCTAATATAATTTGCTGTCTGTCTCATCAATTCCGTGCCCACGATTCCACCATTGATAAAAATGCAGCTCATGCAGCTCGTATGGCCACCAACACCTCAATGACACCCCTAGCGCTTGCAACTGCTCCCGCTCTTCCGCATCCCACTGTGGTGTACCTGCACCATGACAATACTCCAGCTCTCTTATACCACTCGCCCGAAGCGCCTCAACCAGCGTGGATCCACTCATCGGAAAGTTGCAATTCATAAAAACAAGCCTCTTGAGTGGAATCATCTGCTGGCATGCAAACCTCTTCAATAATTGGTCATCAAACCCACCACGCAGATAGTCATATTTTATCCCGTGCAATGCAATGCTTTCCAGCTTTGGGAACGGTGGTCCGCTCCCATCCTCTGAGCCGAACAGAATCCAGTCCCATCCAGTCCGTCTCAAATCCTCCGCCAAAAGTGCCAACCGCCGCACACTTCGACATCGCCGTGCCAAGCTTCTTAACACAGTTTCCATTGATCTGATCCTTCGATCACTCCAGCCTTCGTCCGAGTCTGACGGCGTGCTTTCAACAGCAGCATCAGGGTCACGTGAGTCATCCAAATGTAAATCCTCCAGAACAGGTGCCGCAATGAAAGCAATCAGGTTGTACATTATCCCAGGTACCGACACCGCAAGTCGCTTCAGCTTCGGCAGCCTTATGTCTTGCAGAATTCCCGACCGGCCCTTGATTGTGCCCCAATCGCTAGACAGACCCACGTCATCAAAGGTGTGCCATAAAAAGTGCTTAATCCATAATGTCTCCAACTGTGGCATGCAATTGAGGAATGACGCGATGAGTTCTGGGGAAGGAATGTTACTCTCGAGCGCTCCATCAAGAACAAGCGTGCAAAGGTTTGGAAAGGACGCAGATAGGGGCAACATCGGTACTGAGTCGTAAAAAATGTTCATAAGAAGCTTTTGGATGTTTGGAAACATGGCAGCGGCGTCTGCGAGCACCAAGTCCAGTCGTGGCCAGACAGCATCCAGCGGGTCAAGTACCTCACTGTCTGACAGGATAGAAAGCAGCTTGAGCGCCGGGAATGCTTTCGTGTTTGGAAAGACACCATGAACGACAGCCCCCGCCACCATGGCTGTGTCCGTGGTTAACTCGAAACTGTGGATTTGGTCATTATACTCTTCCAAAACCTTGCACAACGCAGAGACCTCTGCTGTGTATTCCTCGACGAACGAAAAGGCCACGTGGAGCAGTGCACTCCTCGTACGCAAGATGCGCGTGCGAAGAAAATTGGGTCCGTCGTTGGTGAATTGATGAGGATGGAGGTTCACCATCGTCCATAGCCGTGGTGTAGAGAATGCGATAGTAGCGAACAATTTGCAGGTTTCTGACACGGCTGCCAGATTCAAGATGTTGCATTTGATTATAATTTCTGTCAGAACTTCGGCGGGCAGGTCGGAGATCTTGAGGCCTAGTACGTTCTTGTCCATCGGGTGTAACCGTGTACTGTGTTACGTCACATGTCACATGCTATGATACATTGCCGCTATGGCCGCTTCACACTCCGCTCGGACAGGCTGCGCCCCCTTCGCCACCGACAAGTCGGTTGTGGGCCACCGCTTCGCGTGGCATGGAGGCCAGGCACTACAGGCTCATATATAGCAGCACATGGGTCATTTGTCAGCATAGGGGGGCAAGGGCAAACAACAACCTTTTCTTCAGCTGGGGCCAAGTCTCAGGTTGCATCGCCTATCTCGCGAATTGCCGTGCGCTGCATGGCGTTGTATCGCCGCTGCGTGTAGCCATTGCCTCACCAACGTTTCGTGACCTTTCAGGCCTCGGAACTTTAAAATTTTACAGACTTCTGGCCGCTATGGACCATATTCAGATAAATCGCAAACTTGGCCCAACACCTGGCATTACGGCGTCCCATCTAAATTGCTGAGAGTATTCAACCCCGTCACTGGCAAGTCATCTTCCTCATCGTCCTCATCATCGTATCTCAAAGCAACATCGAACTCATCAAGGCCCATGAACGAGGATACGAACCCAGTAGTATGTCTTTCATTTCCGGAGGTACACTCTGATGAAGCGGCATTTGGGCATGTTGCCACTTTCCAAGACACAGTATTCACCGATGTGTCAGTCATAATTGTCGATTTGTGGAGGGTCAGCCTCTGAGCAGATTCTCTAAGATTGAGAACGAGTCTGAATTCGAACAATGAGCTTCATCTTCTATCTCTCGATTGTTTAACTTTACCGGGCTACTAAAACGGTGGAAATCCTAAATCGCGTTAGTCGGTCGATTCAGATGCTGGAGCACGATACTAATACTGACATGGTGGCAAAGGGAGCATTTATGGCGCTCAGATCAGGCTGGAATAATAAGCATGATACTGGTAGGAATGCAGGAAGCATTTACTATCTTACCGTTGCGAACTAGATTTGAAATGAATTTTGGCATGACAATAATTTAGACACGCACCGCCAGGAGAAATACGTTGACAAGGTTCACCACAAAAATAACCCTATAAATAAGGTTTAGTATCGGTCACCGATTCGAGCCTGGTAACGTCAAAACGTACATAAAGTACAGAGTGCCGTCTCGTACGACCAACGTCAACAGAGTAAGATTCTTTCTACTCGAGACGCTCATGAATAATGCTCTTGATAGAGTAAGCAAAAATATAACTGTATCAAAAATAAGCGCGGCGATGAACATCGCAGTCAGGCCTGCGAAGCAACAATCACTTCAAGGAGACGAAGACATGTACTTAAACCTCACGTCGTCCAGTCCCTGGCTCTTCAACTGGAATACATCCGACGAATCCAGCTGGCATTTTCGCTGGGACTCCAGATGGAATAGACCACTAAAGGGCGTCAAAATATTACATATCACCCGCAAGAGCTGCCACGTACGCCCATTACTATCAGTTCTCCAAGGTAAACGGGAACAAGTACGGCTAGGATCCACTTTGCTATGCCCGTGTCGGTATCAGCGAAACGTGAAAATCATCACAGGTCACATACAACGGGAATAGATAGCATGGACTCTCATGACTGTAAACGCTCGTTCGGTGTCTGGTCTTTAGATTGACTTGAAACGCACCGAGAATGACTGGTTTGTTGTGATCACGATTAAAAGCGGCTACCAGCATTGCAGACCGACGTACCTCCCGTAGTGGCGTTCGTAATCATGGTAGTGGAGACGGGCAACCATATCCAATTGCGGCAAATTGAACCGGTCCAACGTGGGTCGTGCTCGGCAACCAGGTTGAGTAGAGTGACAATCAGAGTGAAATAGCGGAAGGTTATAAACAAGCAAGATGGAATGTTTTTCTTTCGGTTCCAGATATAAACCCGTTCTTGCTACGGGGGTGTTAATTAGTCGCAGACTTGTCAAATGAGCAAATTAACACACCTCGAATGTGAGAATTTGGTCGTATACCAGCATTACACATGAGGCTAGTACATAGTACTTCGTCGATACTCTTTCGAAGGTGATAGTCATGATCAATTCTCACGACAAGCAGAGTTAAGCACTCACAAATGGGAAAAGGCCGTGTCAGAGGTCTGTTGGACATTTTGAGGCGGAGGGGACATCGACGACATCACTCATTGAGTCGAGCGGTAAGAGGGCGCTAAGTATATATGGGTGATGAAGATCAAGTCACGAATAATAAAAGGTACCATGGGGCATGTGGACAGTGAATTTGCATTGAATCCTGGCCAACTCAATGAAGATTAGCTTCGATCTTTAATAGAACGCAGCTAAACGCCACCATCATCTTGAAAGTGAAATTGGGAACAGGGTCGGCTTCAACCGCGAATACCGCGTGGGTCTGGAGCCCTCAGCATCATATATAGCTTCCAAGACAAAACGTTTACTTGCCCTTTGTCAGTGGTTGCTGCATAATGACTCGAACGTCGACGGTGATGCTATTCTGAAGTTTGAAGTTGCATGTTCCAGAACGCTCATCACGGTGTCAGGTTCGCGCCGTGAGAACTCAGATGAGCTTCGCCTCTTTCATCCATGTCATGCTACAACCGTGCTTATTCAGTTTCCTCTCACACTGTTTGGTCCAAGTTACCTTCTTCATGATCAGGCCCGTCAAGAATGTGGTGCCACGACAACCAGCCTAAGTCTCTTTAAGCGCTCAGGGTGTTGACTACCGTGCCTAGCAACACCACCACAACCGTTGGATACTACTTCAACTTGGAACTAAAAAGTATCAGCGAATCTGATAGTAGGCTTCTATGACTGTTTCTGTAATGTCGTTATTGATGTTGATAGATTTAGTGGAACACCTACGCTCGTCCTCCCCGTGCTCCAGACACGCTCGCCTTCATCGTCACTGTAACCTTATACGTAGCCACGCTCGATTGAGGACTGGAGAAATCACATACGTCGCTACTCTTATGGGTCTATCCAAACGTTCTGTATTGCAGCAGGGAGTGGCAAAACGTCACGGAACACGACTCACGGTGAACTTCAAAACGACCATATCATTCCCTGTTACCGCCGTAGCCCTGGTAAATCATCACCCCCGCAATTAAGATGAGCATCTCCATGGGTGCCTGGCGGGGCCGATCGTGACCGGCAACTTATGACTCGATATATGCTGATTCGATATATAGTCCCCATCTCTCACGTCGAGGACTCGTCACTCAGGGCCATGACTGCGATACATGACTTGAAAATACAAGGCTCAATCATAACCCCTTCATCCCCTTCGTATGAAAAGGCCATCGCTCGTGTGTCGGAAGTAGCAGTCCGTCGCGCCGCCTACGTCATATACCCAGCGCTCCCCTCGGATATTGTCGAGATCCTCCGTTTCGCGCGCTCCCAGAGCCCTCCACTTGATCTTGCCGTGAAGTGTGGTGGGCACGATCCGTCAGGTGCATCATCATCTGAGGGAGGAATCGTCATTGATCTGGCTAGGATCAACCACGTTAAGGTATCTGAAGACAAGAAAACAGTTGCCGTGGGTGGCGGTGCTTTGTGGGGTGCCATATATGATGAGGTTGAAAAGCATGGCCTTGAAGTTGTAGGTGCCGGCTTTGGGAGCATCGGAGTGGGAGGCTTTACCGCAGGCGGAGGTTATTCGACAATTTCAAGTCGTCGTGGCTTGGCGCTCGACAACGTCGTCCAAGCAACTGTTGTCCTCGCTAATGGAAGTGTCGTGACGTGTAGCGCTGAAATTGAAGCCGATCTATTCTGGGCTATCAGAGGTATGTTTGTTCGGATTTAACTTTTAACCTTGCATTTCATGATGACTAGGGGCGGGAAGCCAATTCGGCATCGTCGTTGAATTCGTGCTAAAAGCATACCGCTCTTATGGGCCAGTTCAAATGGGCATTCTGGCATATCCTGGGACTGAATTACCAACTATACTGCAAGCGCTTAGAGTGAGGCTATGTATTGATAGCAAACTTTTCTTGCCTTCTGACGTCAAATAGGAGTTTGTGACGTCGCAACAGCCAGGATCTAAATTGGTGTTATGCTTTTGTAGAAGACCGCCCAATTATGCCGTGAGTGCAGCTGCATAGCCTAGATCTGTCAAAGTTGAATGATTATTACGTTTTCTAGCCAAGCCTCGCTATTATACCCTATATTGAGGGATCTACCGAGAAGGCAGAACAGATTTTATCCCCTTTCCGCATGCGTCTTCAACCTGTGTTCCAAAGCATGGAGACGGTGCCAGGATTGGCCGCTTTCGCCCACGCGAATGATCATTCGTTTGAAAGTATGACCGGTCCGCGCCGTTTTGTTACATGCCAGGCGTCGTTCGTTGACTTGTGGGACGACGTCGTTACCGCAATTTATGATGACTGGGTCTCCTTCACCAGCACCGAGGAACGCAAGACAGGGACACTTCTATGGGAATTCGGATGTCCTAAGAAAATTGCCGAGGTGGCGGTGGAAGCCACGGCCTTTCCGACTAGGGTACCGCATTACTACGTAGTAATCACAAGCAGGTACGTGTAAGGTTGTTGGATGTTATCAGCCTTATTAATATCTTCAATGATGACGAGCAGTCATTCTTCTCCCCAGGATGACCCCGCTGCGTACGAATGGGTAGCCAAAACCTCGAGTTATATCAAGAAGGCAAATGTTGATAAAACAGGAACCAGCGTTCCAACACCAGCATACACTGCTCTGCAAAGCCACGAGGATGTTGCTGATGTCTATGGGAGAAACTATTCCAGACTGAGGAGGCTGAAAGCCAAGTACGATCCTGAAAAGGTTTGGAACAAAGGGTATACCATATCACCAGACTTTGAGTAGTTCAATTCTCATAAGCTTATCCATGATGAGCCATGATCTAAATTTAAACGTAGCGTTTGACCTCCGTCACCCGTGCATGCGCGCTGGAAGTGTTGTTGGAAACTTGCCTGCAAGGCGATGAAATCCGAGTCAGCTCATCAGGTTCCCACTTGCACGTTTGATCGCAGTTTTTTGCAGCCCCTTAAGCGTGTTTTCCTTCCATATGGAGGAACCTGAGTGTCACCTGCACTTTTCTAGATGTCGCTCTCCGTACATGTCCCTGAGAAAACGGGATTCGGTATAGGCATCCAGTAGAATGGCGGTACAACAATGGTTCAACGTTCAACCACAGGTAGGACCCGTGCGAATACCCTAGGAGGTTGGAATCCAGATTCGGAAATTTTTGGTCAAAATTTGGTTGGAGGTCTGAGGCGTGTTCGGAAATTTTGATTCATTTTTGTCCTGATCTATGAGGTCGGATTCGGATTTTTTCGAGGTCCTGATCAGATGGTCTAAATCGGCAGTTCGGAGAAAAGCATGTTTGGTCTAACTGCTATGCCAGGGCACCTGGGTATTGCGGTCATACTCACGCGTTTGGGTTCGATTCCCAACGGAAGTACTTTTTCTACTTGCCTGTACTACTCGCCTGTACTATCACCCGTCGTGATCATAGTAGCGCATGAGTCATATTTATTGAAATTCTCTTTTTTTCGTTGCGTGATCGCACCCCCAAGGCAGCTCAGCACCAAGAATGGCATCTAATCTCTTCGATCCTACCCTTTGGATTGGACAGGGGAAGAAATACATTGTCGAACAATTACCAGACTACGTCATAGACAGGAAATGTGATCTCCTAAACTTACCACAAGATGCCGAAGACTGTCTACTGTCAGCGGCTCACTGATCTTCTCAAACGAGACAGAAAGGACAGCCTTGCTACGAGTATCCGAGTTTGCTCACATCTATTCTTACCAATTCCTCTTTCTTGTAGCTGCCAGTGTTCTCTCAGACTCAGACGAGATAATCTTAGCGGCGGCAGATGGTGGATACTTTCACCTATTGTCGCAGCAGACTGCAGGCTCTAGGATTGGCAATGAAGCAGTTCCGCAAGCGAAACCAATCAGATGAATAGTTGCAACTACCCGTAGAAATCTCATTTATATCTTACCCAAACCATTACAATAGTCTTCTAATACATAAAAAACAAATCTACGAGGGTTAACAGAGCAAAATTTGGGTGTTTTGACGCGGGCGAGGTCGGAATTGGAGTTCGGAAATTTCACCCAGCCTCAACAGGAGGTCTGAGGCCAGGTTCGGAAATTTTCGTCCAAAACCCAGATTTTCGGTTCGGATTTTTGGTCCCAAAAGTTGGGATTTTTGATTCCTACCTCCAGGGGTATTCTCATGGGTCCTCCACAGGTCCACGACCAACGTTGAGGGAACATTTCACGTAGTTGGGACGTCGGTAACTGCCGTAAAACGTCGGCCAAACCGGAACAAAGAAATATGCATCCGTCGTCATCTGATGCTAGACTAGCTATACGGCGTTGGACATTCCTGAGCCACTCCTGCGCCGTAGTGCCGAAGAGCAGCGAGACACGTCAGTATCAAACTCAGCCGGGCTCCAAGTGAGCATGACTAGCTGGCCGACGTGACGAAACCTTGTTGACAACTACGGGCCACCCGCAAAAGATTTTTTGCAAATTTGTCGATATAAAATGATTGATATAGGCCCGACATGACTCATCATGATTATTGTCGCTTTTCCCGGCCTCCCGTATGCTTGGCTTAAGTAGCTCTGCTACGAGCCTACGACAGCCCATAGTAACCATCCATGGACGCAAAGATCACCTTTGTCTTTGCGGTCGCCATTTTGTTCTCGTGTTTTTTGTCCGCTTGGAAAAAGCATAGGAAGGTACGCATAGGCCCTTCTTATGCAGTGAAAATCGTCATCTGTAGCTAAATCATGCTTGCAGTTGAGCGGAATTCCGACTATCGGTCCCTCTGGAATCCTGGGTTCGTACATAGGTGCTTTACGATTTCTGCGAGATGGAAGAGCAATGGTGCAGGAGGGCTACGACAAGGTGAGTATGTATAAATGCCGATGACGCGTTTTGGACCATCATTCACAGTATCGTGGATCTATCTTCAAAATACCCATGATGACACAATGGATGGTTGTTGTCACTGGTCCTCAATTGTTCGAAGATGTTCGAAAAGCATCTGACGACGAACTTTCGTTCCTAGACGCCGCTGCCGAGGTAATGTATCTTGCACATCCATGCGATGTTTATTTGCTGATGGCTGTGTAGATGATCCATACCGACCTTCTTCTTGGACGCGAGACGCATGAAGATACTTCTCATATCGACGTCGTTAGGTCACATCTTACACGAAATATTGCCGCCCGGTTTTCGGATGTTCAAGACGAGATCGCTGCTGCCTTTCCCGAATACATACCTACCAAAGGAAACGGTACGCGCATTTGATTCTCACAGAGAATGACTGCTGACTATCATCAGAATGGACAACCGTTACCGCGCGCAAGACCATTTTAGGTATCGTGTGTAGGGCAGTCAATAGGATGCTCGTCGGGTTACCTTTATGTGAGTACCGTCCGTGACTGAACATCCGGACATGCCTCACGTTTCGTAGGTCGTGATCCTGATTACAGGTTATTAAATGAGAACTTTACTGTTGACATAGTGATCGCGGCGAGCATTATCAACATGTTTCCAATCTCCCTCAGGCAGTCAGTAGTTCCTCTTCTAAATACGATTAGCATTCTAACCTCTCGCAGCATTGTTGCTAAGTTCTTACGGAAGGTTCCAAACGGTATTAAGCGTGGAATACAGCACCTACAACCTTTGATCGAGGAACGCATCAAACAAGAGGCGCAATATGGCAAAGATTGGCCAGACAAACCAGTCAGTACTTATTCAACGTCGCATTCGAAAAAATTCACACTCTACTAAAGAACGATGCAATAAGTTGGCTATTAGACGTTGCGAAAGAACCACACAGGCGGAGTAGCAAGAACTTGACCATCCGCATATTGCTTCTGAATTTTGTAGCTATTCATACTACAACGATGGTATGTAAATCTCTGGCTCGAGCGGACAAAAACATTCATATGCATTATCAGGCTGTCACCACTGCACTTTTTTACCTGGCTACCCATCCTGAATATGTGCAACCGATGCGTGAAGAAGTTGAGACTGTTATAAATGCAGATGGTTGGACGAAAGCTGCCGTCGGAAGACTATCGAAAGTGGATAGTTTCCTGAAAGAGTCGCAACGATTATCTGGGGGAGGACTCCGTATGTTTCGCACTTCGCCCGCTACCGCTTTCTTTTCTCACCTCTAGCTGTTAAGTTACCGTGACGCGCAAAGCAGTGAAAGATTTCACGTTTTCGAACGGGATGACGATCCCCGCGGGATCTCTGATCAGTGTTCCTCATCGTTGTGTCCACCAAGATGCAGTTCGTGTTCGATTTACCAGGTTTTTAAACATTTGGAACATTTTTGTCTAGGAAAACTATCCAGATCCCGACATCTTCGACGGGTTTCGATTTGCGAAGAAGCGCGAACAGGAAGGGGAAAGCACAAAACATGGAATGGCAACACCGACACCCGATTTCATGGTTTTTGGCCACGGTCGCCATGCATGGTACAAATTACCGCTTGATAACAGGCACCGTCTGATATGCTAACTGAATCTAGCCCTGGCCGATTTTTCGCCGCTAACGAGATCAAGGCTATGCTTGCGTACATTCTGTTGAACTACGACGTTAAAATGGCGAATGACCGCGGACTTCCAGCTGAATGGTGGTTTGGATCCAATTCTTCACCGGATCCTACAGCAGAGGTGATGTTCCGCAAGCGGGTATGAGGTTCATCTTAACCTAGAGTGTAGTCGCGCTCCATATGTACGCTTACGTGATTACGTGACCGCTTGTAACTCAGGCTCTTCATTAATTCACCAGCGCGCAAGGCGGACATAATACTTTGTAGCCTGATTTCCGACTGCTTGTGTCTTACCTTTCAATGCCGTACGACCTAATGCTAGTAACTGAAATATCACTTAAACCAATCATAGGACCAGTTATGGGACTCAAGTATGCGACATTCAATGTTAGTTTTGTTTTTTCGATCCTATCGGATTATGGGTTAGAAAACAATTTCCTTCGTCTGGACTTGGTTCCTGTTGCATGTTGTCCCTGAACCTCGATTTTTGAGCTTCAGCAAGGCATACTTCACTTGAATTGTATTGGAACTAGCACCAGCAACTGATCGGCATCTGATCCAGCCCCCTAATGCTGTGCAAGGCAATTCTTGAACATAAACCCTGTCGCAGACGCACAGCAATAACTTTATTTCGCAAGACTGTCATTCGGGGCATCCAACATGAGTTTGTAATCACCGTGACACATTGCCTCATGGACCAATATCCGCGTTGCAAACGTGCTTCAGGCCCTCCTTGTCCGCGATGAGCGATGGTGGATTGCATGTCAGCGGCAGCGTCGGTCGTAGCGCTGGCTGCACGTATCGGAAATTTTCATCATGAAAGTGTGCGCTCCGCCCGTTGAAACATCGTCATTGAGCGAAAACGGCGGAGAGACACATGCTGCACGGTCAACCAATACCGGTGACACAGTATATCCCACTCGTGTCGATAGGCAATGTCCTTTCCCCGATGTTAGAGTCGTGTTTGGTAATATAATAAATTCCATTCCTCGCCCTACCGTTTCGCCACTAGCCAGCACAGGAAATGGGAAATATACACAACGGTCTGCGAGGGTATAAAAGATGGCATACCTGAGAGAACATCAACACGCGACATATCTACCCTTGAGCACTCGGATACGAAGAGAAATCTTGACATGGACAATACACAAAGTGAGTGATCCTCTTTCTCAGGCTTTCCGGGCCTGACAAGCGATTCAAGCATGGCGAACCGTCTTGCACAACCGCTGCAGGAATCGTGCTAGACCCACCTATTCCCAGAAATCATACCAAGGCCCAGATCATAATCCCGTCTATACGTTTGATGTTCAAAGTAGGCCCTATACCCATTGACTTGAGGACGACGCTGAAAACTTGACTTTGTCAGTAAATGGAACAACTTGGGGAACAGGAATTGGCCGTAGTATGGCGTCGGCAATGGATGCAGCAGCACGAAAAGCTTTAGAGTTCGGAGAGCGAACAGGGGCCTTTGACAAGCTTTGAGTAGGAAGTTGAACTTCCTTCGGCACGAAACCAAGTTGTACACTTTTTCCTCCCTAGAATTTTAGATGACAATAGATGCCGGAACGTAGACTAGACGAGGGGTAACTGTGAATGTATACGTACGTAGATCTCATTGGCCAAGCAGATAAACATCGTGGGATGTTCGCTGAATGGGAATGACAAGTAATATGATGTTCAGAAAGTGGAAGCATTAAGGGCGGATGTCACTTGGAGAAAACGTTTCTAAAACCTACGAGGATGATAAGCAGAGGCTGTGCCGTGTCCTTGCCGAAGTGGATACTGTGATTTACCACGGTATGACAGGCTCCATCGTATCAACGCTGGACGTGGGTAAGTAAGTCCCGGAAGGCCGAATCGAGATTCGAGAGGGAGGCCAACGCATCGTAAGTATGAGCGATTGACATGTGTTCCGTTGCTATCACATCAGCCATGAACTTGGCATTACATCAGTATAGGCATCGCTGTCGTATTTAGCAATGGCAGAAGGATGGTGCATGCCTCCAAGAAGCTGCACACGTGTTGTCGAAAATGAAGTCATCAATAAGCACGCGATTCCAATGCGCGGCTGCACCAAGGATTATTACCTGTTTTTATATAACACCGCCGAACGCCCACGCTGGTGGGCGATTCCCTCGGCCTCCGAGAGGCGCTTATCCTGAACGTGGTATATCATTCCCTCGCCATATCGTTGTAAAATGACTAGCATGTTCCAGAAACCATATAACCTAGCGGAGACGAAGAAGCCAAAAATGGAGGTCAAGTGGACATAAATGATACCGTATACCCCTCATTCTTATGATCTACAACTGTCATTGTCAATACTAAAATCGCTCGAATCCTTAAAATAGTGCGTTCCTGTTTAATTTTGCTGATAAAGTTTTCCGATACGACCTTAATAAATCGCGTCGGGACTGTAAAAGCCGACTTCCAAGTGGCCCCCCGGGAAAGATGGCTTTCCCAGCAGACGAGGTATACGTCTGTCAATTCGTTCAATTCAACGTCCCTCATAGCATCAATTGCAGGCAAAACTTGTATCTATCTTTGTACAAACGCTTCTTTATGGTTTGAGCCGCTCAAGATCTCGCCCGCTCGTATTTAACGGATTTTTACAGGTGCTTATACGGTGCTATTCGTTATCACGACCGCCCTCTTCTTAGGAGGGAGCGGGCGATCGGTCTTGCTAGCAGCTCGTAGACGCATGTTTCTCGTATCGATCTTGCTATTCGTGATCGCAACCACAGTGCGTGAGCATCGACGCTCGTTTTGATTCTTTCACTTATGCCAAATGACTCGGAAGCACATTAGCGTCAACTTTACGCGAATCATCAAAGCGTTTATTATATATCCTAATGCACCGGGAGGACCTTCGGCGTTCTTCAACCGACTTTCGGAATTTACCCAGATGTTCGGAAGTACGCTGTATGTAGCGCAAACGCTCCTTGGCGACGCTCTAGTCGTAAGTTTTCCGCAAACATCGAACCACGCCCTGATTTATCGGCAGATATGGAGATGCTACCTTGCCTGGGATAAGAACATTTTCATCGTTGCCTTTCCTATTCTCCTTTTACTAGGCAGCACGGGTAAGCCAGCCATCGAGAACAAAAGAAAATACAACACACATCGCTGATTTTTATTCCGGTTAGCGACCGGCATCGGGATTCTTTATTACTTTGATCGCGTTGTCCCCGACTCTGATATATTCGTAACTCAACTGCAACAATGGATCGTCTCCTTCTTTTCGATGACCCTGGCGACGAATCTTATTGGGACAAGTTATGCATATGCTTTTGTCTTTCTTTTTTGTACGGATCGGTGTTAACACGTCGTAGGTCTCGTCGCTTACAGGTTATGGCAGATCAACAACAAAGGAATCAGGCGTTCCAATAAACGATTGTATCCCGTCTTACTCCTCATAGTCGAATCCGGAGCAATATACTCAGCAGCCCTCTTGGTTCTGCTCATACTCTACAAGTCTGATTCATGGTTCCAATACATCATCTTGGATGCTGTCAGTACCACCCCTCTTTTTTTTTCCCTTTTTTTCTAAAAAAAAAACTCATTCGTCGTCCTCTTGGCGCTAGATTTCCTCTCTTGTCGTAAGCACCACCTATCTACGACCCGTTTCATTTCTAAAACTTATGTAATTATTAGGGCCTTGTATTCTCCGTCATTATGTATCGCATTTTGGCCGGAGTCACTTCTGTTAGGGGTGAAACGCAACTCTTGGGAATGGACAATATGGATTTAGGTGGCACGTCTCACATTCATAGTGTGGACGGAAGCAAAGTCGATCGTGCCTCGAGTTTAGGTGGTTTCAATAGCTGATGATATTTGTGCGGTAATTACAATTGGGTAGGCTGTCTAAGTCTGTGAAGAGAAGTAAAGCAAAAGCAATCGAACGAAATTTTGATCAGATGTCAGTGTCTTCGGGTTCTGTATATATCCATGTTATATCAAGAAAGAATGGTGAATGTGATGGTATGACATACTCTTATCCGATAGTTTTTTATCCTCAAATTCATTTGCACTACCAGCATCTGGGCGAGAAAATTCCGTGTCTACGAAGATGCTCTCGTTGGGCGCCGCTCTGAAAGGCCCAAGCTCTATTTGATCTGCGAAACCCATCGGTGAGGTTTCCGTCTCTGACGAGCGCCAGCCTCTGGAGGAGACGATTGTCTCTCCTGCAGGCGTTGTGATACCCAGACCAATCCGGATAATGATCATGGAGAATACAAGACCCTAAATGGTGCCATGGTCACGCTCGGTCCTCGATGACAAATGGGGTAAATGATACTCACGACGATCGCGGAGACCTGTTATCGGAGAATGATTGATTAACGAGTGATTAGCAGCTGAAAGACCTAGGACGTACCGCATCAAGTACGACATATTGAAACCAAGATTGAACTTTGTAGAGGATGAGAAGGACAAGGAGAGTTAGGGAATACACGGCGCCGGACTCTACGACGAGGAATATGACAGGCCGCATGCTATATCCAGTGAATACGATAGTTTGTCGGTTGATAAACCATATACGAAATGCGACGAGTGCTACATTTTCAAGTGAGCCACGGTTGGGGAGTGAATTTCTTGTAGCTCACCTGTACATATGACGTTTGTAGCGAACGTGGTGATGAAGAACGAAATGATCCATTGCTGGAGTTGTTGCACGAAAACAGGAGCATTTGGTACAATTCGGGCAAAGGAGTAAAGAATCCCGACGCCAGTGACTGTAAAAGACCGTGAGAGTTGATTTCGAGAAACTAAAAAAGGGTAGGAGACTGCCATACCGAAGCTGCCCACAAGTAGCAGACAAGGAAAGGCAATGATGGCAAATTTCCTGCCCCAGACGAGATAGCACCGATAAAGCTACGACGATCACTTGATCTGAATCTGAGACACTTGGCAGGTATAAAATCAACATACCACAACACCATCACCGACCAGAGTCTGGGCGACGTATATCGTGCTTCCGAAAAGTTGAGTAAAGTTGGAGAGCTGGTTGAAGAAAGCTGGTGGTCCGCCTGGTTCATTTCGGTAGATTATAAATGCCTGTATTATTCGCGTAAAATTGACACTGATGTGCTAAGTGGGCTTAATGAGATTTTGGCTTGCCAAGATGAATAAGCGATAGACACTCACCATCGTAGCCAGGATGAACATGACCAAAGAAATCCCAATCATCGTCTTGAGCACCGGACGACCCCTTTGTCGGCGATAAATCAAAACCCATGACGTTAAAACAAAAAGGACAGTATAGGCTCCTACGGTACGTTAGTACTCAAATTTCTCGATGGAAAGCCTCCGCACCGTATAGTACAGATTGAATATAGATGGATATTAATTTTGCCTGTGAGTACGTTCAGCCATCGGGGTTTATGGTGCGGTTCTGTGAGACTGACCTCATCGGGCCCTATAGTCATCCTACGGGAAGGGACTAAGATACAACGATATCGATACGCAGTGGGGGTGGCTTTGAGGGTGTTTCGAGAATTCGGATGGTTATAATAAAGAGTCCACGATGGATCTCCTCATATACGTCTAACATGCGAACGAGTCCTTCCCAGACCCTGTGGATGGTAACGGTTTACGATTATTAATATATGTCCCTTGGCGAAACTGGGAGAGAGGAGGAGTGGTGTGGATCGTTTCACCGCCCAGGCAAGGTAAGTAGGGTATTTGCCTGTCCGGGAGGGAGTATAGTTGGAAAGAAAGAACACATGGAAAGGTTTTCTTCCAAAGTCTAAATGTGACGTAACGTTGGGTTCTTTGCTGTAAAGCCACGCGTGCACAAGCCATGCTTCCACGCCACGGGTTACACGCATACACAATATTTATTTACCATGTCTGGCTTCGTCAGCTTTGTAGGGTTTCGTGGTGGGTCATGGGAAAAACTAGTGAAGCTCTGAACTTTCCTTTCGTCGTCGGCGGAGCGCCGGAAGTGCGGCAATGTTGAACCGGCCTTTTCCTTACTAGCACCGAGAGGCTAGATCCCTATACACATGGTCCGAAATCTAATCTATCCTAAGAGGTCCTTGGCACAATCCCGCCCGTGACCATGTCCCAACCAAGCTGTTCATAAGTCCAACCAAAACACGATCCACCCAACTTG
Source organism: Amanita rubescens (assembly GCA_015039365.1). NCBI lineage: Eukaryota > Fungi > Basidiomycota > Agaricomycetes > Agaricales > Amanitaceae > Amanita > Amanita rubescens. The sequence goes on from WION01000066.1 coordinate 172,741, forward strand.
GGCGAATGAAACCCACAAACGGACTTGTGCATCCCAGGCTCTTCATGAATCCCATCCAAAATGCGCATATCTTCGTCCGAGAGTTCCACCAACTTTAGGCACCCGTTAACGGAACAAATTCGTAATGGTTGGGTAGGTGACACACACCTTGATATTTTCTTTCATCCTGTCTTCTCTTTCTGTTTTTGGAATGACAGCTGTACCTCGTTGGACACCCCAGCTTAGCAACACTTGGGCCGGGGTGACACCCCTCCGCCGCGCAACGCCCATGAGCGTTTCGTTGTTCGCTAGTTTGTTCTTGGCAATAGGAGAGTACGCCGTCACCACTATCCCTCTCTCCTTACAAAATTGAATCAACTCGTGTTGAGGGAGACTGGGGTGTGCTTCGATTTGGTTAACAGCTGGGATGATTTGGGTTTGACAGTGAGATAAGAGCTCTTTCAAGGTCTTTACGCTGAAATTTGATACGCCGATGTTCTTGACTTTTCCTGGCGTCAGGTTAGCTTTTTCAGGGAAGGAACGAATGCATCCATACCGCTTGCGAGCAGATTTTGCATCGAAACCCACGTTTCGATAAAGGTGGGACTTTGATCTGGGGCATACGCGTCACCTAAGTCTATTATAAGTTTGATATTATTATACGTAGTTTAATAAGATACCATTTACTTTCAGGGCTTGAGGCCAGTGCATAAGGTACAAATCGACATATTCAATGCCTAGTTTGCGGAGGCTGATATCCAAGGCTTGAGCGACGCGACTATGGTCTTCACCTCTAAAAAAGTGAGGAAACGCGACGGAAGCGGATGAATGCGGACTTACGCAAGCTTGGTAGTTATGAATAAGTCATCACGCGTCAAGGTTTAATGAGTCTTCTCTCTTTTTTACAATACAAAGTAACAATAGCCGTACCGTAATTCGCAGCCTTGGGTTTTTCCTTTTTTGAGTCTGATGCTAGCATGTGATGAGGCACAGACTTGCCGTATCGATGTGTCTATATCCGATTTGTAAGGCGCTTTTAACCATGGAGGTGACGTGGTCGCCTTCGCCGACGTGCCCCATCCAACACCCTATGCCTATGGCGGGGATGGAGTTGCCATTGTTGAGTTTGAAAGAGGGAACCGAGGTCATGCTGTCAGTGTAAGTGGTATAGAGGTGAAGAAGGCATCACGTGGAGAGATTCAAAGAGTTTATATCCGCCGTCAAAGAGGGTGAGAGATAACATTAGCTTCAAGCTGCGCCGCAGAGATCCGTAATGGGTCAAGGCTTTTCCTCGTCACCCGAGCATCTCGACTTAAACTTTCCGCTCTCAAAAAACGTCTAAATGGCATTTTTCGATTTTAAAGCAGTCGTGGACACTCTATTGAATATTATAGCCAATCAAACTTCTGCGACCCATTATCTCCCCAATCTGCAACACCCACGCAATTCAGCACCAAGTCGAGAAACTCGGGGACGACGTACCTTGAATATACCATACGCCTCGAGACCGTACACTCCAATCCTCAAAATCTCACCACTCACAACGGCTTCTCTCCAAAACGCAGGACTAAGTGCCCGAGAAAAGAGGGTGGAGTAAGCGGATTGAATGGCTCCTAAGCTGGGAGGGCTAAGCCTCTCCGCGCGGTAGATGTGTTTGACCAATTCACGAGCCACGGCGAGGTTGTAAAAGAGTGGTTGCTGGTAAGCTGCGGATGTACAGGTGTTATGACAATGTAATTTTGGGTGGCACGGAACACTTACAACCTAGCATTCCGCCGAGCCTCTGACCAGCAGGCTCTAGCATCTTTTTTGAAGTCTCCCATATTTGACCTGCTTGTTTTTGTGCGCCGGAAAGAACGTCCTGGGCTTTCTTTTGAGCGCCGTCCGTCCCCGAAGACGCATTTCGCGTGAAAATACGTTGAACGGAGCGTCGAAGAGTAAACGAGGGGAGGGCGGGACGCATCGCGTAGTACAAGTTGAGAAAAAATAAAAATATTATTTAAAAATTAATTTTTGACCCGGATTTTTCCGTATCTTATCTGCTATCCCTTTTTTCCGCGTAAAACCATTAACTATTATATTATAGGTGATAAAGGTATACACAGATCACAGTTTACAAACGCCCTCCCTTACTCGTCCTTTTTGCCCACTCGTTTCTCAGCCTCGGCGATGGATGCAGCGTCCGTCTGTGGACCAGCTTGGACTGGGTAGGGTCGCGTGTTAGCGTGACTGCGGAAAGTGTGGGAGAACGAAAAAAACATACCACCAAACATGCTGGCGGCCTTGAATGGGCGTGCCAAGTCGCCCTCTGCAGCTTTGCCGAGGATATAGATGGCTACGAGTTTCGCGTCATACAAGCCTTTTAAGCCCATAAGTGCCTGGATGAACAGAGGTTGCGTGTATCCAAAGTATCCGTGCATAACGGCCATCATGGCGATTCCGAGAAACACACCGCGCAGCTAGGGAAAGAAAGCTGTTAATGTCCGGAGTCGAATAAACGTGAGGGATACTCACTAGTTTTGATGTCTCTGCAAGGTCATAGTCCCGGACGGTTGTTGTAACCAGCTGCCCTGGCTCTCCCGACTAAAAACCGAGGGTGTGAGAATATTCTTGGCGATGCGACAATTGATACTGACCATTGGATTCGCCGAATCCACTGCAAAAAGAAATTTATGAGTTCTTGGCAAGGTGTCTAGGATCATGGGTACTAACCGTATTTCAACACTGTCTGATCGTTCTTGGCTTTTATCTGTTATTGTGGAATAAGGTCGCGTGGGCTAAATAGACTCATGGAGTGAGCTGACCTGAGATGAGACGTAGTAGTAAACGCCGAGAACGACAAGCTGTGTGGCGGCGTAAGATACTCGGACGTAGAGGAGGACCTGGGGGTTATCAAAGGGTATCCTACGGGCCACTGATGAAGTGAGTATTGAAAGAGAAATATAAAATATAAAAGAATAAAATACATTGCATGACGCCGAGGGAAATGGCGAGGTTTTGGACGGCGCTGTTCATGGCTCGTTACTAGTCTGTGCTTGAAAACTGGAACGTGACGAGGGTGACGTGTCGTGACCACGTTGTTTGGGTTGTTTGTTTGTGACGTCACTGATCCAATAAAAGCAAATCATGTCTCTCTACGCTTGGCCTCAACCGCCATGAACAACTCCACCCCGCCCTCTCGTTCCGCCTCAATCTCCAGGGCGAGCAAGCACGGTTCCTCAATTTCAAGATCTCAATCGCTCATCAAGAAAAATATTGCGCCTAATGACCTTAGACCATCAGATATTCTCATCGAACGATTCGTAGCTTGGAATGCCATTGTGAAACAGCTCATTGCTTACTTTGAGGTTCGTCGCGTATTCATTTTCTCATCTACTTACATGATGACCGCGCGTAGGGTGTTGCTGACATAGAAATTAACACGGCACGCGAGCTTACGAAACTCGGCGCAGTCATTCAAGTTCCCTTTAGAGCCGGCAACCAGTTCCTCGGAGAAGGTGGCTTACAGGTATGTTAAAGCTCCTCACACCGCTCACGTTAACGAAACGGCACTGTTAGGACGTGTTCTATGAGTTTAGAGACAGGACTCGCCACACCGCGGACCAACACGCCAATCTTGGCCGTACCATTGATAGCTCCATCGTTCAACATTTGTTGAAGCTCAGGGCGGAAATTAAGGCACATATCAAGGTACGCGTGCAGGCAGTCGCATCCATGGATGATACCGATAAGTGACCGCTACAGAATGTACAAAACGACACTGGAAGGCTGGCAACCAGCGTGGCAAAGGAGCGCGAACTGTCCGTGAAGCTCGTTGCAGACCTTGCACACAGCATCTCGGCTTTCAAGAACGATCCGATGCACATCACCTCCAAGAGTGATCCGTTCGTTGCAAATCAAGCCGTGGCTCGTCAACTTATCAAGCAAGTGCATGAAGAGAACCTCTTGCAGAAATCCATCGTTATCATGCAGCAAAACAGCGCCCATTTTGAAGAGGGAATCGTTCGTGCGATCCAGTCTGCTTGGCAAACATTTGACGAATGGCAATCGCGTGCATCGGCCTCGGTACAAGACACCTACCGTAATCTTTCGAATCATCTCGGTTCTCTTCCACCCGATAAGGAATGGATATCCTTCGCGGCACGGTCTGATCATCTATTAGATCCTGAAACCCCATTGCGCAACCCCGAGACCATTATATATCCTAGTAAAGATGACCCAGCCGTGTCGGCTGTGCACACCGGTTTACTAGAACGGAAGAAGAGATTCACTCGAGCGTATACCGAATCGTATTATGTATTGACACCTGCCGGTTTCCTGCATGAATTCATGACGTCTGATCCAGCGGCGCCTGGTGGAACAACTCCCACTTTCAGCCTTTTCTTACCAGCATGCACTCTAGGCCCACCTTCTTCCGCACTCTCACGTTCTCACAAGTTCCACATCGAAGGCAGCAAGAACGGGACTGGCACTACCAAGACGGGTTCATTCCGTCTCAACAATGGAATCGCGTGGAGTTTCCGTGCACGTAGTCGAGAGGATATGATGGAGTGGTGGAACGATATACGCATGTTGTGCGCACGGTACCTTGTTGCAAGTGAACAGATTGAGCGTGACGGACCCGTAGCGGCTGCAGTTCGAGCTGCTGGCTATGTGAGTGAGGAAGAGGAAGAAGTTCCCAGCAGCGGTGACGAAGAAGAAGAAGGGTTGGGCGAGGGAGGAGACGAACTATACGTGGATGGCGCAGATGGAGGTCACGAGTACCCTCAGCCTGAGAAGCAGCGCGGAACAGAGATAGCGCTTAACGGATATGCTGTAAGTATGAGTTGATTATCAGCTCGTGTAAAGGGCTTACGTATGGGGTTGAGCACAAGGCCGGTTCCGTCGAGAATGGCCATGCGGAGGCAGTCAGTCCGGAGCGCAACGGAGGACCGAGCGGATTAAGTAGACGTCAACAAGAAAAAGCGCCGGATAATGGAGAAGGCGGATATGACGTTGACGGCGTCCAACCTGATGGGGGACATCAAGTTGTTGGGGATCCAACCCTGGATAGCAGCAGGTTTACAGAAGAACTTTAGGGCATGTAGGTGAACGTGGACGGTTATTATTCTTGAACGTTGCGAACGATACTATTATACTACTACTTTGTATTAATTATAATGAACACACGTCTCGAACGTTGTAAAAAAAACTTTTTTAGCTTGGAATGCATCATGCACGTGTACAAGTTCGAGGAAAAAACGTGTTTTGGAACGAGCCCTTTGCCAACAAACGAGGTCCAGGGTGTGGGCGTACGGACACCCGCCCTAACGTGATGGAGAATTAATATAACATTAATGAAATGAAAAACAGAATTTTCTGATATTCCACGCTGAACCGCGTAGTGTACGCGATGAAGACGGGATTTTGTTCGTCCGCTCTCTTGGTTTTTTATTGGTTGGATAACTTTGGGCCAGCTCAGTGCCTTCCACGTTTTGGGTTTGGGGATGTTTGGAGGGGTTTGGTAGTGACCCCCCCCCGGGTTTGCGCGGCGCCGCAGTGATAGGAATGGTAGAAGACAAGGTTTCGACAGGCGGTGATGATGGGACGTCCCCACTGGCAACAGTATAGATGGGTATAATAAGTAAACACAACTGGCAGGCTAAGGCACGCAACACCGGTAGAACCGCGACGCGACAAGGCGAAGTGTGATGGTGATGGTGTGATGAAAAAGCGGAGAGAAATGATGAACAACGGTGCTGTGCTTTACTGCGCCCAACACACAAGAGTGAGTAAAAGCAACAATGATGGAACTAAGAAGCTTGGAGCATGTGAAAAAAACAAAAACAAAAAAAGCGATGAATATTCGGATGGAAGAAATGTCGTTATCGCCGAGATGCTGCCAGTGCCAGGTGCGATTCGGAATCGGAGATGGAGCGGCAGAGATGTGAGGCGGGTGCGGTCCACGAGAGACTCGGTGAGAGGCGTAGTTATATTGCAAGGTTAATGTTAGCTGTCAAACAGTTGTCAAGCTAAGGGGGGAGGGAGGGTCATGGGACCACTCAGGCTGAGAACGGTATAGACGACCGCCGAGTGGGTGTGCACAGAACAAGGTTTAAGACTGAGGCACGCACGTAATGGTGACAGTTTAGCCGTACGTTCTATGAATACGATAAGACGATTGAATTGCGATGATGGGATTGGGTACTTGGCACGCCGCACTGCGTGTCACTGGTCCTAGTCTGCAGTGGGTCCAAGCGGGAGTGGGGGGCGCAATCAATGTATTGAATGTTGGTAAACCGGTGCAGTGGATGGTTGCTAAGAGCGCATTGTCAAATTATGAACAGTCCTTGTCCTCTTTTTGAGGGCAACTCTTGCCTGCCTAATTCGACCGAAAGGCGAGTGGACGATCTGGACTGAAAGACGGGGACAGTTACCAAATGGCGTAGTGTTCGGTCACGCGCTATACCGTTATCGGTGTTGGTGGGAGTTAAAGAAACCTGCGGTCGGTCAGTGAAAGTGACAAGTTTTCGTAGGTAAGAAGACGAAAGTTGGAGAATGGAGAGTCGACTCCGATACTGACAAGGAGAGACGTTTATAGGCCAAGATGCACGAGTCAAAGTCGAGGAAGACGACAAGTCGTGCCCGATGGGAGATCAAGCGACCAAGTTACTGGGACCGACCTACCAAAAAAGACCGTCAAGGGGTGCATCGTGGCTGAGACTTTCTCGCACAGTTACTTATAAAGTCAATATTGGGCCTCGTGGAATTCGCTCGTTTTATCGCCCCCGTATCGTTCCCTTTTACTGCTAACTACTATTCGCTCCTCTCTATCGAGTCGGCCATGCCAGCGGAGAGGTCAAAGATATCTTCAAAGAGGACAAACGACGTCCAAGGTCAGTTGCGATCAACGATCGCTCTCCCCTCTCCAGATCGCGCTCACCAACGGCAATAAATAGCCACCCAGTTAGTCTGGGCCGTGGATTTCCCTGCGTCATATGCCTCCGCTATTGCACCTACAGACTGCAGCGTGTCCTTTACCGACAACGTAACCCATACTTCCTTTGACATCACACTATCACCTTCTTCCGAGTCTGCTCCCTCCGCAGACGACCTTCCGCCCCTCGTCGATGCTCCGATTACATCCGAGTTTCAAATTTTCTCACCCAACGAGGATAACTCCTCCTCTACCAACTCCAGGCGTACTCCTCATTCAAAGAAAAAACCTGAGAACCATATCCCTCGTCCACCCAATGCGTTCATCCTCTTCCGTTCTTCGTTCATCAAGAGTCAACACGTGTCTGCAGAAGTCGAGACCAACCACTCGACCCTGTCCAAGATCATCGGTATGACGTGGCAAAACTTGCCGGAGGATGAACGTCAAGCCTGGCATGTCAAGGCCAGGGTCGCACTCGCTGAGCATCGGAGAAAGTTCCCCAAGTACACATTCCGCCCCACGCAGAGTAAAGTGAAGAGTAAAGGCGGTGGAGAAGGGGAACGAGCGACAGGGAAGCGCAAGGTGCGCGAAGTCGAACCAAAGGATCTCAAACGGTGCGCCAAGATTGCCGAGTTGCTCGTCGAGGGCAAGAAAGGCGCGGAATTGGACGCGGCTATTCAAGAGTTTGATAAGCATCACGTTCCAGAGATTATCACTCGGTTCGAGGCGCCGATTACGGCGAGAGCATTCAGACGCTCGTCATCCGCTCCCATACCAGAAACGGAGAATTCAAAGAAGACTCAGACCTTCTTACCCGCCTCGCCCGTGATACAAACCAAAGATGGGAAGAAAAAGACGCCAAGACCGAGATTGATAACGAGTATACAACCCACGAGGTGCTCGACGCCCAAGGATGATGGAATCGATCAGATGGCGAATGCTACGCTGAAGCAAGAGCCGTCGATGGTACGTTAATTTCCCCTTTCGGACTACAGACGCTGACTCATTTGTGTACAGGATTTCAGCATCTTCTCGTTCACCCATCTTAGCCAACAGCCGACTCATGGGTTCGACTGCGATCCGCTGTCCCCCCTCACTCCGATACAAACGTCATCTCTTCTCCATGTCAACGACAGCTATACTGCCCCTGCCCCGCTAACCATACCGAATCTGCCTTCGTTCTTGATGGACGACTGGTCTCAATCCTCGTCCCCCATCAGTCAATACGACCCATATGACAACCTATCCCCGGTTGACTCGTTTGACGCGCATTTCACATTTGACACGCACTCATTCGAAACTCTTGATCTCGACTGCCATCAACAACATGGCAATGGTGCGGCAGCGTTTACAGTTACCGACCCAACGAGCATACCGAGCATAGACGACTTATCCTTGGGGCAACAATCGGAGTATGATCTCAGCGCCGGTGCTGAGCTCAATCTTCTCGACATGGGTATGGGTGGTGTGCCTGGTTTCGACGCAACGCAGTACTTGGATTTGCTCACGCAGCCATCGTGCTCTCAGCAGCAGTACCAGCATCAACATCAGCCGGCGTTCATCCCGCAGCATCACCAGCAGCAACAACATCATCACCACCATATCCCGCCGACAAATCTCGACCTCGATTTAACGGCTTTGATCGGCTCGCAGGCCGAGTTTGCGATTTGAACTCGCCCGGATCCCAATCCCCTCTTCGAACTTCATTGATTTATCCCAAAAATATTCACCAAATAATTAACAAGAGCAACATACACGATACACATGTGCGAGCGAAACCGTCCTTTCTTTTTACCTATCCCTCCTTTTTTCTTCTTTGTGTATACCTTGGTAACTTACACCATTTATTTTCAGCCAACCTTCGAAATTGTATCACTAGGTAGTCTTGAACCGCAAGACGTTTTTCCTTGCCTTACTTAAATTCGCCCCCCACTTTAAAACTTTTTTCTAATTTGTATGTATTTCTAACCGTTTTAGAAGCTTTTTTTCTTTCTTTTTTTTAAAGTTTCTTTTCTCTCCTTTGATTGTTGTTTGTTGGAATAATGACTTTATATCGTCAAAGGGCTGCCGCTTGGGTCGGCACGCACTTGGGGCGAAAAAAGTCGGGTAGGAATGGTGTTTTGATTATTGGGTCGAGGTGGCATACGTGTACGGTGAGTAGAATGTATGTGATTGGATTGAAGATCTACGTGCTTTGTTTCTTGCTTACTTGTATACGCTCATACCCCAGTGTTTTTACGTATTTCAATGCAATAGTATCATGGTTACGTTGCAATTGCGCGAGTGTCTACCCGTTAAAGATGCTACCATCAATGCTCAATGACTCGGATGAGTCACCGTTACGCAAAACCTCGAAACTGGGTTTTGCAAGGTGTTGCATTGCCTTAACCACCTTTCGAGCTAGGTAGCAAATTGCTCAGTGACCCTCATTAACGCGGAGACATAATATTTACCGATGAAATAGATGGAACTAAACGAACCGAGCTCAACGAACATCCGATTGAGAGGTTGGTTTGCAATTTTTGCGTTTCAAGTGCCTGCGTAACGCGCGCTTTCCGTGGAATGATTTTAAGCATATCGCACATTCGAGTTTCCGGTGGATTAGCGGGTCTTTCATGTGACGTCGCAGGTCCCTCTCCTTTTTAAAATACCTGCGACAGTCAACGCACTCTGGCCGGGTTTTGCGCGGGGTCAATGCCATTACATTGTTGCCAGAAGTCATGGAGCCATGCTCGTCATTTTGCACTGGAGGCATACCAGACCATACCGGCTATAGGGATTAGCTTGTTGTCACGTCAAACCAGAGGCCTTTGGGAGGTCACTTACATCAAAGCCTACCAGGTTAAATGGGGGTGGTTTTGTAGCGTCAGCCATAAGACTGTCCTCGTCATTTTGACCCGCCATGATGACATCACCCTCTGAGAGCCAGAAACTATCCGGAGACGAACTGATGACAAGGGCAGCGGTATGAAGCTCATGCTGCGCGAAAGTTTTCCAATTTAAGCTCTTTAACCTGAGATGAAAAATTACATCTTACTTGCGGTTTTGAGTCTAACTGTACGCTGTTATGGTAGATCAAAGCAGGAAAAAGAGCACCGGGGGACAGATTTACTTCACTAGAACCACGCTGCCTATACAAATAATAAATATTCCGAAACTTACAACAAAATATACCAGATCCGTCACCATAAATATCAGTCATTGCCTTGTACGACCGCCTCACGTTCTCTAACAAGCCATAGATGTTAGGATTTATAGGGTCGTCCATAAAATCCTCCAGCAGACTCAGTTTCTTGTTCATTAGGCAGGACGGTACGTGCTTACATCTGGTAACTGATCACACCATACATTGTCATGCACGAGAGCTACACTGGCCTCCGGTTTCTGTTTTGATAAGGTCACAACTCCGCAATGAAAATAACAAGTAAATCCCACCAGGTGCAAAAGCATGACATTGATTGGATCGGAAGGATGGAGCTAATATAATGAGTTCAACCAAATGAAGGAGCTCGAGCATAATATAGACGATACGTACGGGGACTGTTTCTTTGAATTCTTCCTTCAGTATAACTTGTCCGAGCCATGACCCTGGTCTATGTGGGTTCCCAAATGCCTCGGTCACCTTCGTTGTGATCGGTTGGAGTGCCACCGTATTACTATCGCTGCTCGGACTTTGATGGAGCAAATAGGTTTGGCTACTCTCCATCTTGTGCGTCCGAGAACGAGTTGTTGTCCGTGTGGATGGCGGAGGGGGGGACACTCCATCCTGGCATGTGACATCAATGGCATTTAACTTGTCCCAAATGTCCGGTCGAAGCATGATTTTAAAGCCGCGCAAAAAAACACACTGATTCGGCTCATCATCGTCGAGGAGAACTATATCCTTTGGTTTCGGTCCTACTCTTGCATCTGTCTTGCCCCGATATTTCCATTGACACGTTTCTGAGTCGAAAATAGCGCGATGGTCATTATTGGCTACCGCATTCCCATAGAAGACCGCAATGCCCCAGTTCTTGGACTTGGTGCACTCCGTAACAAAATAAAGAGATCCGTTGGAGACATCCCTGCCGCCTTCGTTCAACGCATACTCGTACCAACTGGCGGCACAACGAGCGGCCTGCCTCCCTAACTGACGGATATTCCTTGCTTCATAGACAGTGGCACCTGTAGGCAGAGCGAGAATGGCTCCTTTGGTTGAACATTGAAAAGCAGAAGACCTAGATACGCTCCTGAAAATGGCCCGTACACCATAATGTGTAATACGTACGAATCATGGTCGTCAATTTCACTGACATGGGTACTGTGCAAACATATACCAGGATCGAACTCGTCTCTATCTCTCTTGACCGCATTGAACAACTGAAAGCCGTCAGGAAGTATGAATGGATTAACACCGGCATCTGACGGATCATTGTGTTTGCAAGCGTTGAATAGAAAGTCGAAAGCACCGTTTGCGGTTATTATACCGACGTCTCCGACTCTTACTCCTTTCTTCCGATATCCGGCCGAGAGACCTCGGGATGGCGTGGGCATGTAGAGGGGGTAACCTGCCCCGTGAATCATCATCTCGAGGGAATAGACGTGACTACGGGTATGGGCCCTGTATGAATATGCTTTCTGCACAATATGTAGGATGATCAAGCGAAAGGCTGAATCGATCACTTACCGAGCTACTCGCCTCTGATTCGAATGCATTGTCGGGCTAAAACAATGTGTAACGCGAAATATAAGGTCACGAAATAACGGAAGACAAACATCAGGAGGTGTAGGGACGGGCGCTTGTGGTAGTCAGATAGATAGAAGCAAAAAAGGACAAGGTACAGACTCGGTTGTCGAGCAACTGTAACCATAGGCTCTCCGCTACCGGACCCACTATTACCCTGGGCGGCGGATGTTTCTGGATGTTGACTCTGTTCATTAGACTCTGCGATCATATGATGATGGCGACAATGCCAGCCAGCATATCAGCAAATGTGGCCTCTGATAATTGACATCGTCAGACAGACCTTGAGCACCCCCCTGGTCAATATGTGATACACTCGATATCAAACGTTCCAGTACGACTACAACGCCGGCATTGATGTGGTTTTCTGATATATTCAACTTGTTATTGTCGCCCATGTCGAACATTGGGCAGTTGCTGACAATAAAATCTTTGGCATTATGCCACCAGTTGCGGCGCGTTTGGGCTTCTGCGGAGTCTGTTGAATGCTTCGCGCCGCTGTTGGAGTTTGACATATGACGAAGACTTGTATAGTGATGTTAAGCCAAGGTGCACGAGGTTGGAGCATGCCAGGGCGATGTCAAGTTCCACATTTGGCTCGGATGAGCGTCTATTTCATGGGAACTTATTCCTAACCTGGAACTTATTTATTTACGGTTTGGCATTGTTCATTTTATTTCCGTGATCGGTCATTTTGCGATTCAACACCGTATGATGGGGCACATACACTATCAAGACATCGTCGTAGTTACATGGCAGGAGAAAAACTCGAGTTACCAGTGACGCGCCAGTCGTAACGCGTGCCTCGGATGCCGTTCAAACATAATAATCGACTTTTGCCAACCAGCCACGAAATACAAATTTCATAGATGATGGGCCTCTGTAGATCCTTGAGTTATCACCAACGATTCCATCGGAGGATGAAGATACCAAGGATGTTGAAGTCGACGAGTTCACGTTATCGGTAACGTCAGCCCTAGAATAACATTAGGACTAAGGAAAGATGGTGTAATAATGGAATAAACATACGTGTAGATGGCATAGTCGAAGTTGACGTAGGTCATGTTCGGCGCTCCGCTCGTCGAGATCACAAATTCGTGCTGAGAATTGCTTAAACCGCTACCGCTAAACACGATAGCATTGTATTGAATATCCTGAACAGCTTCACCATCATTAGGCTGGTAAGAAAAAGCGCCCATGTGATTGCCATCGATGGTAAAACTGCACTCTGTGCTCGTCGGAACACTGAGTATATCACCCATGAAGAATACCCAGATGGAAACGCCTGTGAAGGTTGGTAGGTATTCAAATCATGCAAAGTTGGGGAACCGCAAGCAGGGAGAGAAAGATTCGAACCTGTGAAAGAGAACGTGATGTTCATGTTCTTAGTGCTTGAACCATATACCGCAGCCGTCCATGCGTGGTCCTAGGCCAAGGACGTGGTTGGCTGAACGAAACATCGAGTCTCATTGCAGCTCGGACCAAACCAAATGTCGCTGAGCTAGTGGACCGGTTTTTGGCCCAGCCGAGAGGTCGCCATAAGTCGATGCTTCTGTTGACAAGGGCCGCCTGAGTCGCGCAGACAAGAAGGAGAATGATCAAATCCTGAACGGCTCGTCTGACCGACGTGTATCGTGGTGGAAGTTAATGTCGCGAGCGCTGAGGGAGTTGAACAATCGCATAATGTAACTTGTCAAAGCGGAGACCAAAAGAGAATTGACTAAACTGGGCGACCGTTGATACTCAAGCGAAGTTTCCCGCCCGGCCGCAGGCAGATACGGTACCTATAAGGGAGCGCGTGCGACAACAGGATAGAATACGTGCTTTACCAGAGACGTTGACGTAATGGGCGATCGGGGGAAGACGCTGGTGCTGCGGACTGACTAGTACTGACTTCCTGAGCGATGTGGAAACACATAAAATTTATGAGGCAAGGTTCAAGCGGGCCGCTGCCGCTCGTCTATTGCGTCGGAGTTTCAACTTCATCCTTTTCCATTATTCTTTCACCGTATGTCTGAACGCCAGACTCATCCTCTGCCATACCGAGCACGGTGAATTCAAAGAGTTACTTGCCGCCTAGCCTGTGATTCGACCTAAAGATGGGAAGAAGAAGACGCCAAAACCGAGACGCGCAAGAATCCCGAGGACTCTGATGGAATTGATCTGCTGGCACCTGCTAAACTGAAGCAAGAACCATCGACGGTACGTTCATTACCCCTTTATGAACGACAGATGGCGATCTATTATATTTCAGCACTTTCTCAATAATGATATACACGAGGGAAATGTTTATTAGGTCGCCAGTCACCGGTCATAACTAGTAACTAGTCGTTAATCAAGTGATTTCAGAAATGGCTCTCCCGTTCCGACCTTAAATTAGCATTGATCGAGTCAAGGCTTTATGTCGGAACAGTCAAGATCGCCTGCCTACCATCTGATCGTGCTGCCTTTCCCTTTGCCAGCAGTCTTGTATTAACTTATGGTGCTTAACAGTGAAACTTCCAGTTGAGGTGGACGGGCCCCCCAACATACCAACTTCATGATTTGTATTTCCTTCACACTAGCAGAAGACCTCGTCATAAATCTGCATTCCATGTGCAGTCTAGTTAGGGCTCCAAAACATATTAAGCCAAAATGGCCAGTGATTCAGGTCACACCGTGACCCGTCGTTTTTTCCTACTTGCAATCCCGACTCGGGACAAAAACCATTTTGATTAGCACGCATATTATTGATAACATGTCAGCGGACCGTCAAACACTGTTGTAACGTGAAGAGGTAGGTGGTCTATCTCCCTATAGCTGTACATATATAATGCGGCCACCTAAATCCAAAAAACTCCAATCTAGGCATTGAATGTTCCAACAGGAAACAGTTGGACCGAGCACCGGAATGTGATGTGCAAGCTTCAGGTGTGTAGCTATGAATGATGACGGACGAGGAAGACTGAGACACATATCACCTCGGATACAATTTGGGGTTTCGCTACCAAATTGCTGTATCGTAGAAATGTGAACCTTTTCTCGGCACCCCCGTCGCTCTTTCCCACTATGGAAGCCATTTTACATCGCGTTGAGGTCCAATCAAACACTGCTATTGATCAGATGACGAAATCTATACACAACCTGTCAGGAGTGACTTGGACGCCGATGATCATGACCTCGATGACTTGACTGGACGGGATCCACGAAGTACCTACATAAGTTGGAATCAATCTTACCGACCTCGGGATTCTAGGGCTTGTATTCAATGAGTTCGACGCTCCCAAATAGGTTTGGAATATCTCGATTTCCTAGGCAATGCCGTTATTCGCCGCTATGCATGATCTGTCTGGGAATCAATTATTTCTTTCCTTCCTCGACTCTTCACTGCGGTGAAATTACGACTGTAAGCTGCTATAATATGGTGTATTGAAAATTCGAATGCTGTGGCATGGCCAGGTTATAAAGCTTGCAAACTGGCAGCCGGAATGTCCAGATCACCAAGAGCAATATGAGCGAACAGCAACAAGCGAAGAAGCCCGGTAAGTATCCTATATCCTATAAGATAGCCAGGATCGGTTAAGTATTTATATCCCTTACCGTAGACTATCGCATGTGGCTTAATAACTACGCCGGAAGGCATAAATTAGGAACAGTTGAATACGTCGATGAAGAGATCAAGGAAGGTAGTCAACGCATCTGGAAGTCAACTGTCCAGAGTACGTCTTCCATTCTGTAAGATGATCATTTTAGTAATGTTGTTTTAGTAAACGGCACAGATGTGGGCTCCGGTGAGAGCTCTAAGAAAGCAGAGGCCAAAGAGATGGCTGCCAAGAAGGCCTTGGTTAATCTAGGAGTGTACTTGTAGCGATGTGGTCATATCGGCGTTTTCTTGTGTCTCATTACTGCCTCAGTATACGCGCATATATCTTGAATGAATACGTATACTTCTTGGAAAATTCTAACTGTGACCATATTAAACGACACGATTCAGCCTCATTCTAATTATCGTCTGAAGACTGGAGAATGCCTTCAGCGACAAGAGTCATGCATAGATAAAGTTTGGGCGTATCAGTCGGAGTGCCAGCTTATAAGCAACCTTTTTGAGATTCCTTAAGAACGAGCCTGAGTTTATTGCAAGCTTTATAACTTGGAGTAAGTTCGGCCCGAGCTTGACAGGCATTTCCCGATGCGTGACGCCCGAGTTTTTCAAAGCTTACATATTCAGTTGGCGGGGACTCTAGATGACGTTGGCCACGAACCACACTGTGGTGCGATGATTCAGGTCACACCGTGACGCATCCTTGCCAAGCCCGATTCGGGACAAGAAAGTCCATTACGCTATTGACGACATATCAGCGGGCCGTCAAGCATTGTAACCTGAAGAGGCAGGTGGCTCTATCTCCCTATGACTTTGCGGCCACCCACTGATTTCAAGATCCGAAAAATAGGCATTGAATGGTCCAACAGGAAATAGTTGGACCGAGCACCAGAATGTGATGCGCAAGCTTCAGGTGTGTAGCTATGAATTATGACTGACAGAGAAGGCTGATTAGTACGTATAACCTCGGATACAATTTGGGGTTTCCCCGCCAAATTGCTGTATCCGATGTCATAAGAAATGTGAACCTTTTTTGCAGCATCGGGCCCGTCGCTCTTCCCATAATGGGAACTATTTTACGTCGCGTTGAGGTCCAATCAAACACTGCTATCGAGAGGATGACGAGATATATATACAATCTATCAGAGGTGACTTGGACGCCGATGATCATCACCTCGGTGACTTGACTGGACGGGATCGACAAAGTACCAAAGTTGGAAACAATCTTACCGATCTTGGAATTATAGGGCTTGTATTGTTGTCCGATGCTCCAAAATAGGTTTGGAACATCTCGATTTCCTTGGCGGTGCTGTTATTCACCGCTATAGCATGGTATATCGGGGGATCAATTATTTCTTTCCTGTATTGGATACGGGAGGTGAAATTCATTCTTCCTCGATCGTTCACTGCAGCGAAATCACGACTGTAAGCTGCTATAATATGGTGTATCGAAAATTCGAATGCTGTAGCATGGCCAGGTTATAAAGCTCGCAAATTGGTAGCCGGAATGTTCAGAACACCAAGAGAAACCCCAGAACATCAAGAGAAATGAGCTCAACGTCGAACAGTAAGGCATCCCAACTCGTCTTCACAGACGACGAGCTAAACCATCGTTTACACAGCGTACCGTCGCATGCTTCACGACTGGACCCGTAAGATGCACATGAAAACACCAGAATATGAGGACAAGTGGAACGGAAAGGAGTGGACGTCCACTGTCAAAAGTAAGTACACCAGCGTAAATTAACTGCCTGCAGTGAATTGACCATGCACCAGTCGATGGCACTTCTGAAGGCGAAGGAACGGGCAATGATAAGAAGGCTGCTCAGGAGAATGCCGCCAAAGCCGCGTTGCGAAGGCGTGGACTCGTCCAGTAGAGAATATGGCACCACCTTCGGTGTAATCCTCCGCTCCCCTAGCGACCTATAGCTTTAGTTTATGCACGAGATGTTATTTGAATATATTGATCTTATATCTGTTTATCATTGCTACTGAAGAGAACGTGAAACACATTTATTAATTATAAAATACAAACGGAACGAGCGGCGTACATCTAAACAAATATAGAGTATGCAAAAAACGTTCATGACACTAAATCATATGCAGGCGGCGGTTCATCGGATAACCCTAGTGCCCAATCTGATGAGAGCTGCAATTGCAAGTGCTCAGTCTCGGAGTTGGGAGCTTGAAGTCTTTCTAAGCTTTGTCCAAGTTCATTGAACAAACGATCAAGCTTTCCGCTCCGAGTAACACGTGTCCAACTGGACTGCATTCGTTTGCGTAATTCATGACGATCGACATTGCTAAAAAAACAGTAGTCATTGAGTGCATAACATCTAATCTATGTAATAAACATTGGTCGTCAAAATAATGTAAATAGGTTTGACCAATAGACGAGTAAATGCGAGATTCAAAGTCAATCACGTCGCTTAATGCCAAGTCGGCAAGCGACCAGCTTCCTTAAAAATCCCTCCCATATTTCGACCTAAGCGTGACAGGTTAGGCACAAACTCCTCGATTTCTGGGGAACACTAACCTGTTCATCAGGTCGCTCAAGAACAAAGCTATACCGGCGGAAAAGCGAAGCAGCGACAATGCGCATCTCCATCATGGCTAGATTGCGACCCACACAAGCCCTAAATCAAACGGTCAGAAAAATGGACGCAGCTTAGCGAACAAGAGCCTGCTCACCTTGGACCGACAGAAAAGGTGTTGAGCGTCTTCTGCATAGCACTCTGGTCACGCTCGAACCACCGTTCGGGTCGGAAAACTTCGACATCTTCGCCCCAGACATTGACATCACGATGGATAGTGTAGCTGGGCACGCTAAGAATGGTACCTTCGGCGAAGTGTTGACCTGACACTGTCAAGCCGCCCTTTGGAGCAACGCGGGGAAGGCCAATGCCAGAGGTGGTGTGGACACGTAGAGCTTCGTTGACGCAAGCGTCTAGATAAGGAAGGAGTTTGACCTGATCAGCGGGTGCGACAACATCATCTTCCGCTCCAAGGTGGTCGTCCAATTCCTTTTGAAGTTTCGCCTGGACGCGGGGATTGCTGGCAATGTGATAGATAATAGCGGTAATTGAGCTAGGAAAGCGTAAGTATAGGTGCAGCATATTACTGTTTGAAGTTACTTTGCACTGCTATCCGAGCCGGCAATTAGGAAAGTTTGAGCTTCAGCTGTGAGTTCTTCCGCGCCCAAAGGCTTGCCTTCGTCGTCGCGACCGTTCTGCAGTTTGCTGAGCAAATCGTTACGATCGGTGGGGTTTGCCAATCGTTTCGCAACAGCCATGATAGATATGCCAGCCAAGTACCGAACACAGTCGGTTCCAAATCGGTATCCAGGAAGTTTGCTCACGATCGGCCTCCAAGAGGCAGGCAGCACACCTATACACATCGAAAAGTCACCACGGCCATTCAGGATCTCAACAGCGGGAATGCCGATGACGTCCGAATTTATTTCCTGTTTGCCGTAGGAATTCATAAGGGCTTGTTGGCTGCCATGGTGTTTTGGGGCCATGGCGACATCTTTACCGGATTCTAACATTCCAAATGGAGCTCCGAATGACAGGTCCCCGATGATGTCAAACGCCAGATAGTTCACCCCTACGACGGCTCTTGTATCAGTTATGTGAACCATGTGTCATGAAACCAGAGCTTACACGGCAAGACATTCAGATAGAGTCGTCCGTCTCTACCTTCCCATCCACCTTCTCCATCGTTTCCGGACATGCCTTTGAGAGCGAGGTCGTGGAATTGATCCCATCGCTTGATGAGTTGAAGAACATGACGCTTGAGGTGGGGCTCAAACTCAAGAACATTCTTTTGGGAGAAAATGTGCGAAATAATCTTGCGTTTACGTGTATGCTCGGGGCGATCACGGGTGTTGAATACGCCGCGTCTTATAGAGACGAAAGCATCATAAAAGTCGGATTTCAAAGCACCGTTTCCGTGACCGTAGATGGAGTTCAGGGCCTCTGGGTCGGCGACGGAGATGTGGTTGGGAGCAATGCGAACGATGGGGCCTGTTCCGCAACCAAGTTAGCGAGCTAGATAACATATCGAAAAGGGATACACACCATATTTTTGGTGGGCTTTGTGGACGCTGTCAGAGCGATGTCCCATCTTGCTAACATAGCCTAACCAGAGATGCGAAAACTTTGCGAGGAAGGGGCCCGGATGGCCTTTTACACCACAAGGGTCTACGAGCCACGGAATAAAGTGGGCGAGGAGACCGATAGCGGGGATTGCGAGAGCTACAGTGTAGTAATTGATAGAAGACATCTTGCAAGGAACTGAGGAGACATTGAGCAGCGGGATTTGCTGGTTTATGTACTGCGTTGCTGAGGCCAGTGGTCATAATGGACATTGTTGACAACGTTGATGTTACCATCGCAGCATCAGTAACCGTGACCGCAAATCTCCCAATGTGGCTGTGAATAAAACCATTTTCCGCACTTTCGCACTGTCGTTCTGACAGAATCTGACCGGAAATATGTGGTCTTCTCCCACAATCGGAAATACTGAGGTGTGGCAACATGTTTGGCGGTGGCGCACATTACTCAGTCCACGACGGTGACAGAACGAGGCCAAGATGAAATTGTCACGCCGTCACGAAATATCACGTCCTCATTTCCTTTCCAGGTATTCCTTTCCTTTTTGGCGGCAGCGCACATCCGAATTTCTCATCACTCATTCCAGCAAATAGAAGTTGCCTGGTGCGTAAAAGTACACCTATCTCAGCCATTTGTTTACATATATCCACGACAGAGCGCCTCATCCCAGATACTGGTGCATATGTCGTCGTCGTACGGTTGTGCCAGAGTGAGGTGCATGAATCTGCAACCTTACGTTTCTTGCTCGTTTTAGGTGTCGGTAACTTGACAAGTATCAACCCCCCTGCAGGCGATGCTGGCGTGAGTAACCATTAGACTTTTTCGTCCTTCTTTACAGTGCCACCCGTCACTCAGGGATAGGTACGTTGTTTTGGGCTTTGTCAGTGGTGACCTGATCACGTCCGCTCCTCTCGTCTCCTCATGCATATGATCACTGTCCATATAAGATGACTTGATCCCCACGGGGCCACCGGTAATGGTAAGCAAATTTCGTTACCGATAAAGATCTGCACCTCGGTTTTCTATTTCCATCTGTCCCTTGTCACCCTGTAACTTGCTTAATAACCTCTCGCTTACGCCCCAATAGGCAACCCGATCGGTGGATTAGCCTTTCCCAGTGCGTTTGGTCAACTCGAACAAACGCATGAGCGCCAGATAGTAGGCACCGTTTCATCACCACTATCATCGCGAACGCAAGCTTAACAAGTGCTCTGCAGAGCTTTGTATCGGAGTTCCGGCCTGTTAGTGGGACTCCCTTTCATGTATGGCGGCCTTGGAAACACCGCAAGTTCTTCCGCTGCGCAACTGAGTAGGGTAATGATCGATTACTGGGTCTCATTGCGACATCTTTGAACCCGAATGATGGTCATAGGGTTTCACGTTCGTCCACCCTCGCAGCTCGTGGTTCGCTATGGCATGACCATTGTAAATTATTTATCCTTTTTTATATTATTAAGATTACGTCAATACAGCTGCACCGTTGGTTTTTGGGGCTTTATGACTTCCTCTTCATCTTCATCGTCGACCCCCTGAATTGACTCGTCTGATTCACTTTGAATTCGAAAGTGGGAATAGGGTGAGATCTGTTCCAAGAACGCCTACCTGTGCGGTCTTTTTTCACAGACCTTTCGCAGGTGCTTTCCGGGTGGGTACCTTCGCAGCGGCCTTTGTGGCTGTCTTCCTTCCGATCCCAAAGCCTCGAAATGTGGAACCGTCGCTGGAATCGTCGACAACTTCGATGTCCATCATCGAGTCGTCCGACTGACAAGCAGCTTCATCATCTTTGTTCCGAACCTTTCCCTGATGGAGCGTCAGTCCAAAAGGTTCCGAATTGAATGATGTTATCACCTTATCCCCAGTCGACTTTTCCTTTGCCCTCTCTACGTAGTCTTTCTCGTGTTGCTCTTTCGCTTGCAAAAGCTGTCACAGTTATGCATCGTACATATCGGCTTGAAAGTATACTATACCATGTCATTCAAACTGTGTTCATCGACGTCACCTTCTATTGTCTTTCCCCTGACGTCTTCCATAAGATAATCAAGCGCTTTCGTAACGTGCCTGTACAAAATTAAGCGCGTGGTAGTCCCGGGCGGTCATTAGACTGCCTCACGTTTCAATTGCATGCGTGTCGTCTTTGTCGACGAACATTTGAATCGCGTCAGATATTCCACGCTCACCCAAGATCTGCAGTTCTTGAGTGGAAATGTATTCCTTTAAAAGGTCAATGGGTTGACGTTGAGGTTTAGCTTTCCGGTCATCGAGGGTTTCGGGTTCAGACCCTTGTGAACGCGACATATAGACATCATTCATCTGTGAGAACTCAGGACGTCATCCCGAGGATATAGAGGACGTCACTAACGTTGAAACTTGATTGGTTCGATAACGATCTTTCGATAGCGTCGGACATAACAGTGTCATCGTCATTCTGACCTGCCATCCGTACTGTCACTTTTCGGAGCTAGAAGGAATGATGAAGACGAACTGAGAATCGAGGAATATGCAGGAAGGTCATCCTGCGCAAAGGCTCCCTTTTCAGACTATGACTTTGGATGAGAAACTTCATATTACCGACGCTTTTGAGTCTAATTCCATGCTTTTAGAGTGTAGGATAGATTAAAATGTTTGTTTAAGCAGGCAGGCATTGGGGCAGACTCACTCCACGAGCACTGCGTTCCCTATATTACGTATAAATGGCTTTATAAGGAATGATATAAGGAAAAGGTTCCGTTACCATGCTGACCAACCACCGCCTTATACGCTTGCTTTACGTTCTCTAATAAGCCGTAAACGTTAGGGCTGACAGGGTCTGCCATAAAATCCTGCAGCAGAGTCAGGTTTGCTGCTCGTTTCCCAGAGAGCAGGTGCCTACGTGTGGTAAATGATCACACCATACGCTATCATGAACGAGGGCAACGGTGGCTTCTGGTTTCTATTTAGATTAGCGCTAAATTCCGATACTTGAATCGTGAGTCAAATCTTACCAGGTGCAAAAGCATCGCATTAATCAGATCAGATGGATGAAGCTGGTGTAACGTGTTCAACAAAGTAAAGGAACTCGGGGCTGAATGATGCGCACGGGAACGGCTTCTCGGAAGTTGTCCTCTAGTATGACTTGTCCAAGAGACAACGGGTGATTGTTGGATGTTTCGACTACCTTCCTTGGGATGGCTTGAGGCATGGGCATGTGTATGAGCTGGTTTGCGTCAAGTCTCGCATTGTGAGGTGAGTTATGACTGTCGCTCGTGCTTTGATGTAAATTGGCTTGGCTAGTACCCGACATATCGTGAGTTTGAAAATGGGTGGTTCTCGTTGGGAAAGGCGCGGAGGAAGACTCTCCATCACGAGTTGTTACACCGATGCTGCTCTTTAGCTTATCCCATACGTCGGGTCGAAGCATTATTTTAAAACCGCGCAGGAAGACACATTGATTTGGTTCATCATCATCGGAGAGGACTATATCCTTTGATTTCGGCCCTACTCTTGCCTCCACCTTGCCCCGGCGGCCCCATTGACACGATCCTTCATTGAAAATAACGCGCAAGTCATCGCTGGCGGTCGTGCGCCCATAGAAGACCGCAATGCCCCAGCTCTTGGACTTGATACACTCCGTAACGAAATAAAGGGATCCGTTGGAGACGTCCCTGCCTTCTTTCAATACATACTCGTACCAACTTGCGGCGTGGCGAGCTGCATGCGTCTCGAAATGAAGGGTATTCACTGCTTCATAGAGAGTGGCACCTGTGGGCAGAGCAAGAACGGCTCCTTCTGAAGCTGAACATTGAAATGTATGCCTAGAAATGTTCTGGTAAACGGCCTTCACACAATTGGATTGGTCATACTTACGATTCTGAATCACAAACTTCGTTCACATGTTCGCTGGGAAGACATTCACCGTGATCGAACTGATCGTTAACTCTGACAACCGCCTTGAGCAACTCGAAGCCATCAGGAAGCGCGGCCGGATGAACACCTGCGTCTGATTTGCAAGCATTGAATAGAAAGTCGAAGGCGCCATTTGGAGTTATCATGCCAACATCTCCTATACGTATTCCTTTCTTCCGGTATGCAGCCGGAAGACCTCTGTATGGCGTCGGCATGTAGAGTGGGTAACCCGCCCCATGCGTCATCATCTCGAGAGAGTATATGTGAGTTCTGGCACGAGAAGCGCATGGATATGCTTTCTGAACGGTATGTCAAGAAACGACGAAGAGAAGGGCTATGAATAGCTTTCTCACAGGCCTATTTATAAGAATGTCGGGGTCCGCGTAATCAGCGGTTGCTTCCGGGTCGAACGCATTGTCGAGCTAAAACACCTTATTATTCTAAAAGTAAAATCGCGAAAGGGTGCAACATACATCAGGAGATGATGTGGAAAGGTCATTATTCTTCTCTAGGGTTCATTATCAAATACATCAAAGCAATAGATGAGAGGGTACGAACTCAGTGATTGAAGTGTAATCGGCGGCTCTTCATTTCTAGGCCTGGCATCGTCCTGGGCGACAGGTATTTCGGGCCCGCGACTCTGCTCATCGGCCTCTGATGACACATTCAACCAGTATGTCAATAAATGTAGTATCCGATAATGGATACCGTCAAACGGACCTTGGAAATGCCCCAAGTTGTCAACACCCGATAGGCTCGTTATGACTACAACGCCGGCGTTGATGTGGTTCTCGGAGATGTTCAACCTGGCATTGTCGCCCATATCGTACATCCCGCAGTTGTTAATGAGGAAATCCTTGGCTTTTTGCAACCAATTGCGGCGCGTTTGGATCACGCTGGAGTCTGCAGAAGGCTTCACGTCGCCGTTGTTGGGCATGGAGAACTTGTGGATGGGTAATGATAACGAATCCCTTAGCTTGAGTGCAACGTGGTAAGAGGTTTTCCGGAATTGGCACGAGCGGCTAGCCTATGGGTATTCTTAATCTCAGGCTGGCACTGCCTTACGGTTTTCGTCGTTCGTCAACATGTGATGCGGTTGAAGCTGAGGCACTAGTCGATGTTCTGCTGAGCCAATCGGTTCTTCGGGCAATAGGAAGTAGTAGAAGCACCCAATCGATGGACATGTCTTCGTTTCTCGGTACCAGGCGAATACTGGTCAAAACGTGGCTGCATTGAAACTGAGCGGGCCGACCAGCCGTTATTTGGTCTAGTCAATAATAACTAATGTCAAATACGCGCAAAGAGTCCGGCCCGGTCCGAAGCCACGGCGATTTCGCGTCGCGCGTCGGATTTAACGCTTATCCCAACATGAGACGCAAATCGCTCAACTACATTGCTATTGACGTCTGGCAGGCTTTCGAGATTAAATCTCAGGTCCCTATCTATCCACTACGTCAACGAAATCAAGAAGGAATATACCCATCGACACCCTGGCAGCTCTACCGAATGCATCGGAACTGTCCGTGGAGTTTTAGTGGAACATTGCATGCGGAAGCTACGAGAGGATTGGCGGAGTAGAATCGCCTGAGATTAGCAATGCGCCGAGAACACTGGCGAAATATGATGGGTAGATGTAGATATGTCATAGTGTTGCCACATGGGTGCTCAAATGACGTTCTGTCCTTTCTAATACATATTAGTCTTTTTTATGTTTACCTGACGACCCGAACGATTTCCCTCTGCAGAAAAGTGAAGAAATAAACGAGATGAGAGTAAAAAAGTCCAAATTATTATCCAAGTTGCAGAACGATTATGAAAAACCTTATTTAAACTTCGGGCACACCGTGGTAGTATTGTCCAACTTGACCCCAAAACGGTTCTGTGGTGGAAAACATTTTGCTCATCAACGTGGCCTCTGAGTCGGTTCTAACCCTCGGAATAGTAGTCGCAGTAGGTATGTCATCAGGATCCTACGACGTTTGTATCAGCACGCCAGCTCGAATGGCAATAGAAGAGGACTACGCACATAGGGGTTTTGAGGGACAGGCTGAGACTCCGATTGCGTAGGCGCGATAGGAGGGGAAGGTGAGGAAAGTATTGTAACTTCGCTTGTCTGTGGAGACTTTTGAGTGACGGGATGGGAGGATTTGTGGCTTGTATAGAACCAGACAAAAAATGTTGCGATGGTTGTTCCCAGAGCAACACCTCCGATCACGCTGCCTGCGATCGCGCCGGCGTCGGTTTTAAATGACTGAGAACACCATTTTCAGCCCATAATCTTAAGACTATGCCTTGTTTTCATGGCACAGTTGTCTTAGACTTTCCCCTTGGGTTTTTGCATAGCTATTAGTCTAAGCCTACAGTAGTCCAACTCGCATGATAGTCTTAGCCTATTACATTGATAATGATTAGGTGATAGACTGTCTTGGCCACAAAGTGATGTAAGTCTACCAGCAAAATCAAAGACGACCAACTTTCGCATCCACGTTTACGGTAGCGAGCCTAGTATAAAAGATGTGATTAGCCCATTCAGGGTTCTGGCGCAATGACGTACCACCCGGCCGTGCACGGGGTTTCGTTAGCCTCACCGGGTATGGAATAGGCTCAGTACGCACTTGAGTGGGTGGCGGGGGGTGTGGTTCAGACCCTAGAGCTTTTTTGGGCTGTTTGGGGTGCGCGGAGCTTTGTTAACCTCGCTGGGCATGGAATGGACATGGTGCATACCTGGGTGGGCAGCGGTGGGGGGTTTCGGGGCGCATTGGGTCACACACGAGGCACTGTTTGCGCGGGACTTTGTTAGCCTCGGTGGGTATTGGGATGGATGCGGTACGCACCTGGGCAGCGGGGGAGCGGTTTGGGGTGGCAGCCTCTTGGGTGCGGGCGTAGGATGATACATTCCTGGTGAGCGGCGGGATGGGAGCGAGAAGGTGGTGGTGGCAGACTGAGAGAAACGCGAAGCACAAAGGACAACTGATTGGTGTCACATGTCACATATCACACTTGCGATAGTTCTCTGACTCCGAGTCCACACCTGAACATCGCATCAAACGAAGCCCCGCGCGCCTCATACTCTCCTACCGCCCTTCAACAAAGCCCAAAACAGCCCACTGCAATGATCCAGGTGCATACAGCACCCACCCCTTCCCTGCTGCGATGCTAACAAAGTCCTGCGCACCCCAAACAGGCCACTGCCACGAACAAAGCCTCAAGCTGCTCCCACTGCTGTCCAGGTGCGTACCACGTCTATCACAGGCCCAGTGAGGCTAACAAAGATTCGCACACCCCAAACAGCCCACTGTGTGTGATCAAACGCATGCTGAAACCGCCCACCACTGCCCACCGCTGCCCACCAAGCCTCGTGTACCCTAAAACCTTGCACTCCCGGAAGCCCCACACCACCCACCAACCCTTCTGTGTACATCACCCATCCGGCCTGCTGTAATCAACTGTACCTTACACATAGCCCAAGACTGTAAATAAATATTATAAGTATAGTAGGCTAAGACTACCAGCTATATACTATTCACGTAGCCAAAAACATAGGCTAAGTCTGATATCGGAATACGGGGCTAATCTTAGATCATTGTTCCGTAAATTTACGGGTGGTCTTGAGACTACCAACTGATATCACCGCTGAGAAGAGGAGTTCACTGTCGATAATGTTGACGTTGGGGTAGTCGGCGATGATATTGGTGTTGATACCGAGGGCGGAGCCGATGACGTTGACTTTGATGATGTGCGTGCTGATGTTGATGGTAAGGAACGGAGCGTGACATGGACGCTATGCGGGAGCAGATACGATCAACACCCAAATTGAGCAGTTGCAAATGCAGCTCTCGTCTGATTGGGCTCAAGGGCTGTCTGATGAGCCGCCACCCGCGTATTATTGATCGTCATGGACGTTTTTACATGTCGTTTTCGCTTCAGAGTCCATCTCTACTATTCTTCGTGCGTACATGAAGCGGCTGATACCCTGGTGGAAAAGGCACAAGTGTTACGGGTTCACTTGCCAAGCGAAATGCAGGTAAGCGGGTTATGCTACGTTGATCGCGTAAGATGTCTTCGAAGGGGCCCGAATTTGCATTATAAATAGAATTTTGGCACGGCAGGTCGTTATTGCTCACTGTAACGTCATCGCTCTGGTGTGGTGGCCGATTGAAGGAGGTGTCAAGGACTGAGGCAATGAGCCTCCTCTGCTTATGTCGGAATCGGAATATGAGCCCTCCGGACCATACCGAGGGCTCCCAATGGGGTGGTAGACCGGTTCTTGACCTGTTGTAAGGTCACCGTAGGTGCGAGTCGTCGACACTGATATTGACAAGGCGTGCCTGGGTCATGCAGACCAAGAAAAGAGCGAGTAATGCAAGGAAGGCTTGTCTTGACCCAGATATGCATCTATCGTGGTAGAAGTTTTCATAGTTAGGAGCGCTGTTCACGGACGCCGCCGCGCTGCCACGCTGCCGTGACTCGGGTTCTGCGGGGATAGCTTACGTTTAGATCCCAAGTATATTCAAACGATAACTCGTTTCGCTAGTACTCGCACTTTCTCCTCTTCATCCACGTGAGGGATTTTGCTATTGCCCGTCTTGCACGTCCGATATAACGCCGGGGCGGACCAGAATTGCGACGCTCAGCTTCCCCATATTCACGAGCCCAACGCGACTCGATCCGCCGACTTCTCTGTTGTTTTGGTTTATTTACAGCGATTCTCTCCCACACGTGTCTGGCCATGCCTGTCCCTTGATGAGCTTCTCTTGAATACCCGCTGTTGCGTCGGAAAGGAGGATATTGATTTAGGAACAAGGAAGAAGGTGCGATTCCTTTCATTTCATTTGCCCTATCTTTGACACACCGAGTCATCTACTAAGGGACAAGCCATCCCGTATGTCGAGCCATGATGAATATCCATGAAATGCGGGTATTGTTCCACCGTGTGCAATGTATCCACAATTGATCATACTACAGATCCTTTGCCGAATCCAACGTTCTCGGCGCTTTCCTGGTTTCGCATCATCTCCTCCTTTATCACTTGCAGGATCTCGTTTGTCATTTTCTCGGTTGATCCTCCTAGTGCCCTCATCCCTGTGCGCCTGTCCATTGTCTGAGCTTGAGGAATGTCGCTGTCATGGGACGCGGCAGCGTACGCATTATTAAAAGGCCACCGGACGTCACATGGGTGTCGATGTGCACATGGAACGCGATCGCTGACGCCCCGAAACGGTAAGATTTTCAATCGGTTCTGCACGAGAGGTTTCGATTACGCTCCTATCCTACTCTTCAAGCCACGTCCAACCTTTCCTCGTATTACGTCTCACCACGTTTAGGATGTGCGTATTATCTTGACGTGAATTTGGTAGACCAATCACCTCGAGTTTCACTAAAAGCCTCGGACCGCAAAATGCCTGGACAATGTAATTCGACCACACGATAAACATTATGTTTTACATTTCCTTATTCCGTTCATTCTCTCTAGTTGACTATATCGCCGTTTCTGTCACTAACAGGCTTCTAGACATTGTCCCGTGGGCCTCAATCTGCGCAAGTTGATAATTCGTGCTCTCGGCTCTTCTTTCAGAGGGGAGAGGACTCTACATAACGTCGTCGTAGTCGATGTCTTCAGCAACTCGACAGTACTAAGGAACTTCCCGATGCGCAGGTGACTCTCGGAGTTTTGCATTTTTTTTACGCTGGAGGGCTACATTTTTCGATGCATCAGGAACGTCAACCTAGGTAGTGTGTGTATTGTCCACGTCGAATGAATGAAATGATTTTTCGTTTGGTGCGAGCTCATACCTTTCCGAAGGCCATAATGCTTATATCATGAATTTAGCTACTAGATGAACCCCAGCACTTAGTGAGCGCTCGTTTCCAATACTCCGTGACTGTATGCGCTATGCGAGCGCATTATGTCCATTATCGCGATTCAGTTGTGCTTTTGTCTGCGGTGGAAGTTTAGGTACAAACTAGTCCTACGGCACAAGCACACATTATTCGACGTAAAACTGTGCTGAATATAAAGTTTTTCCACTTGTCACCATACTCTAATGATTAGAATCTGGCTTTTCATCATAGGGCGGTGGTACTTTTTCAACAAAATATCTTCCGTATTTGACTTCGATTTTAATGTAATTGCCAGCCTGGGACTTGGGCTGCAAGGAGTGGTGATTAAGGCGCATCAAAATCAAATAAAAGGTTGCCACTGACGGATGTTTGACGCCACACGCCTTCTAATAGATATCCACCATGTTTTTCCAATGTAGATAATGGAAGCTTCGCCGGACGCCAATTCGGCGCGGAACGGGGCGGCGGCGGAGTACCATCGTCGTATAGAACCGCGGTGATAGAATTCTCGTCCCCCTCGAAGGTCAAACTAGAAGGTTTTGTTCTCTTCGGTTCCTTGTCACCTTACGTGAGATAGCAAGAACATGAGCTAAAAGTAATGAGATTTACCGTCTGCAAAATATCAGCATGGTGAGAGCTACGAGGAACAATAACGCACTAGTATCCATTTTGTATCATGTAGGAAGCCTGTCCGTGCAAGTAGTGTCTCGGTCAACCTCTTTTCCAGGGGAAGCGCCGTCACAAATGTGGCAAGCAGGAATAAAAGTAGTGGATATGAGAATAACATGATGGGAGTGATGCGGGACAGCAATGGGGAGACCAGCTCTGAGGTGGGTTGGGAAATCGCGCCAATTTATACCGTTGGCTGCTGGACACGTGGCGTGCCATCAACAAAAGGTCTCGGTGATTGCCAAGAGAGTATAATCGGCTAATCGTGATTATGACCGATTTCAATCAAGGTCGACCGTGTTGAACTTATAATATACGATATACATACAGTATATAGTAAATATAAGTGATATCATTAGTTTACACTAACTAATGTAATAACGCTCAGTTACTTACTCGTCTCTCAACCAATCATAATAGTGGATGATTGAGTGTGAGATAATATATGACATGAGAATATATTCGACATATTCTCATACTCATCTACCAATCATAATAGTGGATGATTGATGATGAGAACATATTCTGACATGAGAATATCCTGGAGATATTCTCATAAGATCATCCAATCATAATAGTGGAACTATTGATGATGTGAATATATGTTGACATGAGAATAGAAGACATATATACGTTATGGTTATCGACCTATCACATTGAAGATTGATAATGTGATGAGTCAGTCAATATAATTGATGAGTCAAGTGCTGCGCAAAGCTATGCATTGCTGTACAATAGCTGTGCATTGCTGTGGAATGACACCTTATGAGTCAAATACCTTTGACTCATACTGATAAGACTCTTTGTACTTATTTGTAGTTTAGTAGTATATAAACTGTACTCTAGTAGCGTCAATCCCTATCCTATTATCCTCTCTACTGTCTACTGTTGAGCCCCAGCTCCAGTAAGCTCTTAACAACTCCACACCACACTCGGTAAGTAGTACATTCCATGTACTAAACTGCGCTGCTCGCTAGGGACTTGTTACCCCTAGTTTCAACAGACCGGACTCAGATTAGTCATGTAGATTATAATAGATTGCAATTGCATAGTTGTCACACCGTAAACAGGCAACACTATTATATTTGACTACACGTAGATTACAATGTATATAACTAGAGTTCAAAATCACAAGAAAGGTTGTAAGTGCGAAACGACTATTCGATAGCAAGAAAGGGGCGCCAACATGCAAGAAAACCGAAGCTAGAGGCCGTTGTCTTCATCATCGGCGTCATAGCCGTCGTCGCTCTCGAGGTTACTATGTCGATCACCGGAGCGAGGCGTATAGACGCTATCGCTATCCTCTGCATCGGCATCGTAGCCTTCATCGTGCTCGATGGTGGTGCAGTATGGAGTACTGAACTGCGAAGCATCGGAGTTGGTATCGGTATCGGTATCGCAACCGTCATTATCGCGTTCGACGTCGGCACTCTTCTTGTTACTGAACCGTACTATGTCCGTGTTGTGAGGAAGATGGGGCGCGGACGCGTTTTCTGCGTGTAAAAGAGCTGGAGTGTTGAGTCCGCCAGACGAGGACGAATGGAGGACAGGCTATGATACCGTTAGCAAACTGACAGAAAACCAGAAACTCTAGTACTCACCGGGGAACCGTTACCGTGATTTTTTGTTTCCGCCGTTCTCTCGACTCGTACCTCCCCACGCATGCGCCCGAAGTCTGTGACCGTAAGAAAATTGATGTTACGAACTCGTTAATCTCAACTTAAGTTGCAGCGGCAACTCTAGTCACGATTACAAGTCTTAAGTCAAACGTTAAGATTATAAGTTCAATTCTAAGTCAAGACGTTGACTTAGGATCTGAGGACGATTGTGGTAGATGAGTTAAGAGTAAGGTTATATTGCCAGACGACAATAAACAGCTAAGTCGAACTTAGGGTTCGACTCTAGAATACATGCAGTATTTATACTAGCAAGTACAACGAGACGTACTAATTAATGAACAATGGTAAGTACAGAAGTAAGTATAAGGACGGTGTCATATGTGGAACAAGGGATGGTATAAACAAGTAAACGAGTTAGTCCATATGAATCGAGCATAAGGGGAGCGACGAATAAGGTATGCATAAAGAAAATAAACATGTCCGACGTATCATGTAAGCATAATGCGGGAGTCCGTACCGTGTTGTAACACTAGCTCTCCCCTACGTTGTTGACCGCAACAACAAAACGTTCAGGTGTTCATGTTGTGCATGGCGTTGTCGTCGTGCTGATAGCCGTAGTCGCCATAAAGGCCGCATGCGTCGTCGTCGGCTCCGTCGCACTGTCGTCCATTGACACATGCCTGACACTGTGATGCGTGGTGTGCCTTCTTCTTTCCCTTCTTCTTCGGCTGATGAGGGCGGCGGCTAGTGGAAGCGGGGGTATTGGCGGTATCTGTGGTAGCTCGAGAACGTCCTTTCTTCTTAGTGGAAGGACCGGGCGTCGGATCGTGTCGGCGCGTGGGAGCGTGTGTAGATAAAGTAGACACAGGAGGAACTGTAGTAGCGAGATGGTGATCCTCAGAGGCATGTTTACCTCGGCAGTGAATGCAGCGGTTGTAGCGGTGGGGGCATTGGTTGGCGGCATTAGTCATACTGCGGGTCGTAGGTCGTCGAGAAGGTGGAGAGTCGTTTCGTCGAGAAGTGGGGACAGGAATATTCCAGACTCCGTGGCGAATAACGGTGGTGGTTGGGGTGATGCGGATCGAGGAGGAGGAGGAGCCTTCTTATCTCGTTTCAGTTCTTCCTCAATGAGATCGCCTGTTGTACGGATTCGGCGATGAAGATCGAGATCGCTGATCGCATTATTGATCTGCGCAATGTGGTCGCTAGTGAGTTGATGCAGGGGAACTCCATCTGCGAATTCGGCTGTGGTCCATTCCGTGTCTCCTTGGATACTGGACAAGAGATCTCGGATCTTTCCGGTGAGGCACCAGATTTCTCTTGATTTACGATCTGTCTCCATAATGCATCTAGTTGCTCGGTGTC